>VYZM01017494.1:320367-363424 GCA_013398915.1 Dromas ardeola | reverse complement strand
AAAAAAAAAAAACAAACAGCAAAGAAAAAACAATTCCCAGATAAATTACTCTGCTTGTTCCGTGCACAGCAGAATATGCCAACATGAACTGAGCTAATAGACTTAAGCAGCCTTCAATGTTGCGTTGTTGGTCTTCGGTGTAAATACAAGAAGCAAGAAAAAGAAAAAAATTAAAAAAAAAAAAAAGGAATTTGTGGAGAACTAGTACATTAAAACATGACCATTTGAACTTAAAATTATTTTTCTTTGTACTAATTAGCTATACATTCCTCTTTGAGGTCTTACACTGTAGAAGGTGTGTGCCACCTAGTTTGCCTCTTTGCTGGCCAGGATTGAATATAAAGGAAGAATCTTCATGAAAATGTTCTTATTTCCAAACACTGAACAGAGCTCTAGCCTTAACTGTTTAGGAAGAAAATGCAATAATTTAACACCAGGTACTCTGAGTGACAGAGTGATTGCAAAGTTCGTCTGACTGAAAAAAAAAAAAGGGAAGGTGCCTGGAGGAAAAAAAAAATACTCATAATAAGATTGAGTTCTAAATGCATTCAAGTGATTTATTTCTAGCATGTGTTTACATATATTCATACAAGCTGCTTATTAAAAAATGTACGTCCCAAGAGACCAGGTCTCCATCTGAAATGCCAACAAATGCACCTGTGCACAAATGCTGAGAAACAAATACAAAATAAATTATTCAACTAAATAGCATTTAATGAGGTATAAATGACAAAAAGAAACAAAGTAGTAGTGGAAGAAGGTTAGAAAAAATTCAGGCAAATCTCCTGGCTTTAGTATACAAAAGAAAAGTAACAAGTAAATAGAGATTCAGCAATGAGTAAAGGAGTATCAATGAACTGGAAGACAGACATTGGTATGGACAGTCAGAAACATCTGAGCTGTTTGTGAACTACAGTGTAAATGAAGCAGCAAAATAAAATACTGGTATAAGACAGAAAAGCAGATACTAAAGAAACAGAACTATAATCAAGCTCTGTAGGTTTTAGTGTTAATTTGTTAAGGTCAGTAAATACTGCTTTTTTGCTGTGCTTGTCTGTCTCTGAACTTTTAGGATACCTATTTCATGGTTACAGTTTCTGGACAATACAGCACTGACTGTGGACTCCTGGAGAGGAAGTTCTGGGTCTCCAAAGTTGTTGCAGGGAAGAAAGGAAAAAACTGACCAGACATTACAATCACCACTACGCATCAGCAATCAAACCTTGGTTTTAAAACATAATTTTCAAGAAAAATGCAAAATCTAATCCTAAGAAGCTTAATTATAACACAATTATCAAAGGTTATATGCACTAGAAAGTAAAATATGAAAGTAAAAGGAATAGGGTAACTAATACAGACTGAATAATTAATGCTAAGTACAATTATAAAGTGCAGCTATTTCAGGATATAATAGTAAACAGATTTATTCACCAAATACCTACTGAGTCAGCAAGAGATGATTTTATGCTATTTTTAGATGAGGTTTTGGAAAGTGGCAAGGACAGAGAAGAAGAGCTGATTGCAGAAAATAACCTTGAATGGGCTGATCATGAGTGAATTCAATTTAAACTAAGATTAATAAACTATGGATTTCCCTTTCGAAAAGACAGACTTTGAGACAGCGGAGTCATCTGGGCCAGACTGACGAATGAATATAGAAGAGGCTTGGAATTCCTTTTAGTCAAAAAGTGAAAGAAAAGATGTGGAATTCCTACCCTAAGGACAGGGTAAATAGTTGTATCCATACACAAAGGGCCTTCTCCCATTTGCACTGACTTGAGTAGCTACATCAAATGCCATTCCCCAGGAACATCTAAGATGTAACACACACACAACCAGAAGCACACAGTTCTGTGTTTGCAATGCTCTCTGTTCGTTTGTATTCTTTCATCTTAGAATGACAAGATTTGCTCACAGAAAGCCCAAGATTTCTGTACTCTAAAAATAGACTGTTTTCTCTTAATATTAAGAAGTCTGATCTTGGCAGATGTGTTGATGAGGCAGGGTGCCAGTCCTTGAACAACACTTGATATTCATCATTATCCATATTATGCTGTCCTTGCGTACTCGGAAAGCGGTTGATGTCAAAGATATTCTCATGACTGGCCACAAAGAAAGATTTTTTCCACTTCAATATATGAGAAAGAAATTAAATGTCTGGAAATCATCTCTAGGCTTCAGAGACACTCCGGTGTTCCAGCTGTGACCATGAGACCTCTGGATTAACTGCCCACATGCCAAAAATTCTCAAAACCCACTAATAGGTTAAAGATGAATGGGAAAACTTGCTGTAAACAAATACATTATTAGTAGATGGAACATCACAAATCAGTAACAGAAGAGGATGGTAACATCTAAATAAGTACATTTGTATTATATCAGTTTGTCCTCTGCTGTAAAGCAAAATGCTACCATTTAACTACTTGCCCCGTCAGAACCTAAAAATGTAAAAAATACCATTTGTGCCTACCTGATACAAATGTATACACATACAGAAAGTGACACTCTGCAGTAAAGAGCTTGATTCCTTGTTTTTATTTTGTTTCTTAAATCGGAGACTATCAAGCAAGAACCCAAGAAGTCTAAAATGTTGAACAATTAGTAGGTTGAATTATAGCAAAACAGCAAGTAGAGGAACATATTTAGCCGTTAACAGATAAATTGGAAAAACATGAGTTTGAAACCAGTCACAAAGTTGTGTTATCTTTTTTCCAAAAATTATCTGTTGTTGTTGTTGTTGTTCTGAGGAAGCACTGTTTTGGGTAATGACATTTTTGTCTTTATCAAAGAAAGGGCAAATGCATTCACACGGAAGTGGACAAACTATGTACCAAAACCATAATCCAAAATTGGGGAACTGGTTTTTCTTCACATAAAAAAGACAGACATTTCAGTACAATTTTGTATTTCTCTCAAATGGTCAAAACGTTAAATTCCATACAAAATTATAAAAACATTTCAAAGCTCAGGAAACTTCAGTATTGAACAGAATCACTGTCCTCTGGAAAACACAAAATTAAGACACAATCACTTTCTCTGTCATTACGTTTTACAGACATAACATCAATAAGAGCAAATGTATCTTAAGCTAAATATATTAATACAGCTGGTACATCTTACTGTTACAACATCAGTAAGTGTGACTGTGTCCCAACTTCAATATTTTAGACTGATAAAATATCAGCAAGAAAACTGTCACTGTAACAATTCCTACCCTTGTATCTGTAAGCCTATACTTGAGCTGACGTTCTCCCAGCTCATTGACTGCTCCCAGGATTAAAAAATGAGATAAAATGGAAACGATAAATAAATATAATCAAAGAAATTGTACAGATTTTAATACCACCTATTAAATTCCATACCAAGGCTGCATGCCAAGCAGCCTTCATTTTTTTGACTGTAGTTGTATCTACAGGTTTCATTATATAGTTTACTATAATTTTAATCAATAATATGAAAATAACAAGTTACTTGCTTTTCAAAATTTCCAGATTCAGTATTAGCAGTAATGGCACAATTCTCACAGATTTAATCCAGAGCTCAGTGGCCAGTCTTTCATTAACTTTCACAAGCAGTGTGTCAGACCTTTGATGGTGTAAACTTTATATATAATAACATTTTATCTCATAACCTACAACCTATGAAAGAAGTAAATAGTATCCTGTCTTTTTTACTATCATCCTCCTGATACCAAAATAAAATTCTGTTATGTTTTCCTTTCCTAATAACGTAAATTAATTTACCATTGTATGCAATTGAAGTTGTGCATCATGATTTCTATTCCTCGGTAAGAAAAATGGGAATATTACTTAACTCACAGAGGAGATTTCAAGCTTAGCTTTATAATCATAGCTTTGAATAGCCCGAATGCACAATTGCAATCAAACACATTGTCCTTATTTTGTACAAAACTAAGCAATTCTTTTCAGCAGGCACTTTCAAAGGTCTTCATGAGACAGTTTTCATTTCTTTTTTCAATCATTCATCATTTATCACCAAACTTTTAAGTTAATCAATTTCAAAATACTGTGAGAAGGCCAGTGCCCTTAGGTTGCTAGTCCAGTTTATCTCCAGTGTGAAAAGATCGTCCTTGAAAGTACTCACAGTCTTCCTTCCAAATTGTCCTCACTGTTATTTGCTCAAGATGTTCAGAAAACAGAACCTGGTAACAAATAGTCTTTTCCTCTAAAAAAAAGCTGTGACCTAATTTTTACTGTGCTATCTAGCTTCACCTTTGTTTTATTTCAATCACTTCTGATTTTTCTTAATACTAATAGAATTTGGGTTTGAATCGGCAATCTTCTAGGTATTTTTCTGCTTTATGATCGTATTTTCAATCTAAGGTATTGGACACTATATGATGGTGTACTCTAGAAACCTTTTCCTCTATGCATGGAAAGGCAAAAAAACACGTATCATATACTTCTTTTAAGAATAAATACGTAACAGTGTTCCAAAACAACATCAAATTTACCCCTTTTTGATCTCTCCGCAGAGCTCAGATCTTACATTAACGCAGGGATTAGGTGCCTATTTTGACACAAATATCTTTAGAAGATTTATAGATTCAGGGAGTTGTAATAAACTGACTGAAGAGAGGAAGGCAAGCAGCTCTGAGGACATGAGGAAAAGGAGTGAGAGGGTACTAAACAGCCCCCAGAAAAGTAAACCAGGTTGAGAACTAATAAGGAGAGACAAGGTGAGTAGTTTCTATGTGCTGGGATGATATCTTCTCTCATTTAACGCAAGTCCGCTGCAAGAGACTGCAATGGGTACTTTGCTTTCATCTGGCTATCAAAAAGAGGGCAGGAACCAGTTTGGAAGATATTCAAGTAGCTGCTCACAGGTAGTAGCCCACAAGATCCCATTAATGTAGATTATTAGATTCTTGTGCAAAACAGATTTTATCACTTCTCAGTGTGATTTTGCACAGCCAAAAAGAGCCAGAACAGTAGCGCTTCTTCATCAGCTCTCCTTCACACGGAAGAAGGCGGCCAGGGGGTCCTCAATGATACAATGTGAGGGGGAAAACAAATGGTGCGTTAGGTGCATGAATGCAGTGTTACAGAGCCAGCCATGGCTTGTGGGCCCAGCCCCTCTGCTATAACCCCACCAGCACTCTGCTGGGAGGGATGAATTCTGCATGAGGAAGGCAGTGTGTGCCACAGAGGTGCTGCGCAGCGCAGCCCTCGGAGCGCCGCTGCTGTCGGCGGCCGGTGGGACTCGCCCCAGGGGAAAACGTGGAAGTGATTCCTGCTCCCCGCAGAGCGCAGGGGCTGTAACTGCCCATATAAGTGGAGGAAAACCCTTCTGGCACTCTTCCCATCCTTTCTCCTCTGAAATTTTGCACCTATAAAAAGTCTGCACAAAATCGGGCTCTAAAAATGAAGCTGAGGATTTACAATGAAGCAGTTACCACTGCAGTCACGTTCACACAGCTGCTGTCCTCACCCAGTAGCAGTTCTTTGGAAAAGAACTTTGTGATACCTTGCTCGTAAACTGTGTGATATAAATTAAGTTCTTTGCCCTTCCTCGGCAAAAGGAAATATAAAAATCACTACTATAAATACTGCATCCATCTTTTAAAATGTATAGCTTTTAAGACTATATCACACATGGTGAAAACAGATCAAGAAAACAGATTGAGGCTTTTTAAACCATCGGTTTTATCCTGCCAGCTGCGCTTATTCCCACTGTCATTTACTATCAACGCTTTAGTGTTCCAAAAAGAGTGTAAAGACTCAAACATATTCTTGAAAAATAGTATAAGCTGCATGCTAATGAAGCCATTCTCTTGAGGGTCTGAGTCCTGCTGTTTGTCAATAAAGACATTTAAGTTTCTATGGTAAATAACGTCTGCTCCTTAGAACATATTGCAAAGCACCAAGAAGAAATAGAAGGATAACAAGTACCAGGCATTGTTACTTTGCTAAGGGAAACACTAGTGACGCCCTCCATCAATCGCCACCTCTGCCCCCCAGTCTCCTGAAAATAACATCTAATTAATGGATGTATCTTTCAAAAATTGGGAGTCCAGAATATGGCAACACAAATATTATATAGTGGACAGATCATTAAAACAGCACAAATTTTTGTGAACTGTAAATAATGAAAGAGAGAATGGAATTTGTGCCATCATTCTCAGCAGCACATACAGCAATTTTAAGAAGCTGAAGCTGACATCTGACTGACTTCTTAGCAAATATTACCCCTGGCTGCACTGGCAGATTCCACCGTAATATCCAAGACTGAAACACTAAGTGACTGCTGCCAAGCCAGGACTGAGCCTTGGCTTTTATGTTACCTACTTACTGTTGGTTTGGTTTGTTTGGTTTGTTGGTTGGTTGTTTTTCTGAAGAAATTATTAATTTGTGAAGTAATTGCATTTCTGCTTTACATTATCTTAACATATAGCAACAAAAAAAAAAAAGCAAATACTTTCTCTCTCCAGTGGCCCAAATAAGATTTATACACTCTTATCTCTTAGCATTGTTGTTCTGTGCCATAAAAGCCATGAGAAATATGTGAGCATGTGAAGGAAGGGATAGCCAAGAGGATATACAAGTAATTTAGTTTTTATCCCAAATATAAACAACAACATTGTAGTGTGCATAGATAAGCACTGCTCCAGTTCCATCAGGGGGTTCTGCTGCTATCTATATGGCATGATATTTATCATTCATACAATGACCTTCAACCATTTACTTTGCTACGCTACCAAGACCCCTTCGTAGAATAAAGGCCAAGTTTTTTTCAGAATTAGGTATTATTAGTCTTTCTATACAGTAGCTTTACATAGGTCTACATTTACCCTTGGGGTAAAGCAGGGCAACACACTTTCACTCAGGTGCACCTACACAGATTTCCCAGTGATTGAATTATTCATGAGTAATCTCAGGAAAAAATACAATCTTTAAGGTATTAGCTGGAAATTTGTGTTACTACTGGGGCTGAGGCACATTTCTAATCCAAAACACCCCCAGGTATTTGAGTACTACAGGACTGGAAACAGCAAGTATTCGAGCCACTGATTCAAACAAACACATGAATGTATCCAAATGTGTTTAAACTCTTCCACAGAGGTTTGCTCCCGAACCTTTCCCAAATCATCCCTCCATAAAGGAACGAGTTGGCTAGCAGGAGGGTCCCACCTCTCCCTGGGTAGCAGTAGGACATTTCTGTAACTTGAGAGCATCCCCTGGCAGAGGAATCTATGAGTCATTTCTACCCAAACTACTTGATTTAGCCGCACTGCCGTAAGAAGGAAAAAATAATGCCATATTTTCTCCGATTGAGGCAGAGGGATGCAACATTACCTTCAGGAAATTGCATAAATGTGTTTTACTCAGATTAAAAGGGGGAAAAAAAAAAGGCACACCAAACCTTTTAAAACATATGAAGAAGTACAGCCTTTGCAGTTACACTACATAGTATAACAGTTATAAGGGCTATTAGCCTCCATATTACAGATCAGCCGAAGAGGTCAGGGACACATTTCAGCCAAGCAGTATATCTCAACTAGGCAGAAGGAAGAATTTCCATCTTCTCTGGGCTATTCATTGGGCTAAATCTAATTATATAAGCAATCATTCCAGAGTTTAGGGACCAGGGCTGCACTTAGAATCCCTAGATTTCCGTCTGTTGCGAGAGGTAAATCAAAATCGGGGTGCATTCCCAGTGCTAGAGAGTGTTCCCTTGAGAAAGACTGAGGGATCACTGAAGATACTGGATAGGCCAGAAGTCAAAGAAAGGAGCTGCTCTGGTTGCGCAATAGTTGAACAGATCTAAAATGGGGCCAAAAAGGTAAGGAAGTCTTCTGGAGAGGTTGCTTGCACCCCTTTTTTTTAATGGTAGTGGTAAAATGCTGAAAGAGCTTTCTGTGTCATTTCTTTAAATTAAATTTGCATCCAAACATAAGACTCAGAGAAGAGTTAAAAAGAGAAAATGAGGATATGTAAGGTTTTATATTCCTCTAGTATTTATTTTAGGTTTTGAATAAAAATTTGAAAGGTTCAAACAAGATTCACTGAATTCAACATATCCCAGTTTTAGGTAAATTTATATCAGCGTAGGGGTATAAATGCCATTTTTCATCCCTCTCCAATGCCCCAAAATACAGGTGGTGGTAGGTAGGAGGGAGAACTTTAAAACAATCCAGCTAAATTATCTGGTTGATTGCAGTGGAGAATTGTCCTCTCTGCAATGCCAGGAAAATGCAGAAATCCAAATTACAATATTAAAAATAAATATGACTTATCGTACATTTTGAGAGGGGTGATTTTGCCCATCAGAAATGTAATAATATGAATTCCTGGTCAGTCTGGGATATTTATAAAGGTGTCTGCATTTTTCTCTTCCTTTATGCATGCTCTTTGCCTGTTAGGAACATTTATTCAGTTTCACAATAAACATTTTATGCTTCTGTGTCCTGCAAGGTCAACTAAGCTTATGAAAACCAAGCTGCTGTCTGTCTGCCTTACCTCATCACTAAAATTCCCAGACAGAGCAGAAACTCCAAAACTCATCAAAACACTATCAGTTAGACTGGAGAGAATTAGAGCTGAATACTAATTTTAATACTTCTATTATGTATGCACAAGACAACTATACTTGAGGTTGAAATAAGCAACATATCTTGAAGGACTCTTGTTTATTCACTGTTCCCCAAAAGAAGAAAAGTAACAATTCCACCTAATGAAGTGAGAAGGTGAAGGTAGTTTCACTTTGCAAGAGAGTTAGTTAATGAGGCAATATCCTCTCGAATCTTTGAGATAAGCTCTAGGTCAAAAGTAGACAAATTAGCATAACATTCATATTAATATATTTCAGAATCAGATACAGAAACAACCTGCACTCTGAAACCTGCCTAATCACAGACAGCTAATTTTCAAAGGAATTTTGGCACTCATTATGGTGATGGATGACAGTACTAAAAACATCAACATTTCCTTGAGATCTGCCATGCTTTGTAGGCACTTTTCTTATGTACTCCATGAATTGTATTTTATATTTTTTATAATTTATTTAGATACTCAGAGAAGTAAAATGAGGTTCCTTGTTGAAGACACTTTGGCATGCTTCAACACTGCATTTATGTACTTGCAACAGAGATAACCCAACGCAGTATCATAACCTACTACCAGGCAGTTGCAGTGCTCCTACTCTAAAGCCATTATTACCATATCACAATGAGAAATACACACGGACATTTGTACAAACATACTCACACACGCAAAATATTCTGTACATGAAGTAAGCGTGCCGGTATTTATGGACTTCTTCGTGGACACATGTACAGGCACACATACATATAAATACCTCTGTTCTCATAGCTGTGTGTACAGACTGTAGCCACTGTCAACATGTACCAACACATACGCTACTGTATGTGAATTTTACATTATCTTCTTTTCCTGTAAGTGAAATTAAACATTGATATGCTACAAAACATTGAAAACTCTGGGTTAACATTGCTGCTGCTGTCTAGTAAAAAACAAAAAAAGCAGAGGAGAGGGTTTATGGGAGTTGCTATTAAAAAATTAATAAAATCAAAGAGTCATTTTAAAGAAAAAGGCCCCTACAACAGTTTCTTTAAGTTTTAACAGATTCAGTTGATGAGGCTGTTTTAGGCAGCCTGCAGTTCTGTGGAGTTCGTCTGAACCAGTCAAGATAGCAAGCTTGATTCTAGAAGAAAGTGCATTCCTTATGGTCTCAAAATTCTCTGTTGCTGGAGAAAATTCATTTTGAAACACAGTATTAATCATCAATAAAAATGAAATGCAGACCTTTGCCCTGTGAGCACCGGATTGGATAAACAGGTACTCAGGGCCCTATCTTTAAAGTGTGTTAAGCATCTTTGGAGGCCATGAGCACACTCAGCTTACACTGCCTGCAAGGGAAACTGATGTCTTTTGGCATCTTCTGGGTTCAGGCTCCTTTTGATTACAGTTAAAAAGAACACAAAGGGCTCGTGCCTTAGGCAGTGCAGATTAACCAAAAGCGCATATGCCTAAAAATAAGAAATGACTGGAGAGTGCAAGGCAATGGTAGGGACGATGGGAAGATTTATCCTGCAAGTTACTGCAACACAAGCTGGCCATGGGCCTACTAGCAGCGGAAACTGGAGAGCAAGCCAAGGGAAGGGAGCTCGTCTTATCTGACATGAGAGCTGACAGCACCTTGGCAGCCCCGGTCACAGACGTGACAGCTGTGAGTTAGGTTACAGCTTTCCATCGCCCGCCTCAGGGGCTCCCCTCCTGCTCTCGTTTGTGATAGGAACAAAATCTGCAAGACACTGGGTGCCACGGTGATGGATGCTACTGCAGCATTTCTTACAGCGGTCACTTACAGCTCACTGCTGGAAATGTCTTTATCACCTAAATATTATTTTTGCTCAGTTTCGCAATATTGTTCCTCTTGCATCATCCTAAGACTCCCATTCCTGCTCACTGTTTTCTGAACAAGTTCTAGCTATGGTCACCTCCCTCCCTTCCTTGCCCAGGGCTGTGTAAGATGTAGCACGAAACACTGGATGTGTCTCTACGCTCCTTTAAGCATTGTTACACTGGTGAAACTGCTGTTCTTTCCTGAAGGGCTCTCTGTCTGCTGGTACCTTCCCAACCACCCATTGTAAACATGATACTTGGGGTCTCTTATGGCAGTTTGGTGACACAAGCTAGAAGGTAAGCAGGGAAATTGTTGGTAACAAGCCCCCCAGTGTGGGGACTTACTGGCACAAGCACTGCTGACAGCACAAAGCAGAGTTGCTTAAGCCCACTGTAAATTCACTTGGCATCCAAAGGCTTCTCTTAGTCAAGCCACTAATGTTCCACAGGGTTTTTCCCCTCATCCAAGAACCAGCTTTGTGCTTTGTGTCCTGGGCCTGGCCATATTCTTGTATCATGAAAGAAGAAGGAATTAAAGCCATTATGATGAGACCTTGAATTAAGAAATTCCTCAGTGAAGGAAGCCTGATATGCTGGATATGTGACAACTGCATAGATATGAACCTAACACAGTGTTTTGACTCAGCTTAAAAAAAAAAAAAGGTGCTGTAGTCTCTCCACCCAAAGATGCAGAAAGAAGCCTTAAGTATAGGCAGGAAAAAAACCAACCAACCAACCAACCAAAAATAAGCAATAGAAAAAAGCACTACCAAATCAGAACAATACAAGAAATCTCTGATTTACTTTTCCTGCAAAATTTCTCTATGGCTGTAACATGGGAAAATTGCTTTCTGAAAAGCTTTTGTTCTCCTCAGTAAATATTCACCTTTATTGTAGGTGAACAGGAGTTTATTATCAGTTACATAGAAAGGTCATAGGCATGCCTATCCATTACATCACTCATTCTCCTCTATTGTGCCAAAACCTGAGTTTTTTCAAGTCCATTGCTACCTTGCCAAGCATTTATTTACTATTATTGAAAATTTATCTCGTTTCTAATCAGATTATGACAGTAGCTTTTAGTTCACCAAACATCTTTATGCTTTCTGCCATGTGGACCCTTATTCTGTAGAGGAGTGTGCTATAAAATGCCACAAAGCCATCTCATGGTTCTTTAGATGCCCCCAGAAAACTCGCATGTGTCTTGATGCCAGTGAACATCTTGGCTATACCTCGGCTGCTGACACAACAGAATAGATTGTCAATGAGATTTCCTGGCACCCCTTTTATCACTTGTCTGAGAGTGTAAGGCCTATGGGAGGGACTGCAGTTTTACTCTGTCCTTGCCCACCACCTGGCAGGAGGTAGTTCTCGCTCAGAAGAAACAGGAGGAGACAGCTGCAGCTTGCAGCTTGAATGACTACAGACAGCTCCAGAGACCATGTTGCAACTGTCCACTGTGAGTGATGCCCACATCAAAAAATGTAGCATGCTGACACTAAGTCCTTCTCCCAGTGCTTGGCCCAGGAAACAATGTTAGATTTAATAGCTGATTATAGCCCTTATATATAGCAACTTATACATAGCAACCGGATTCACTTGTTTGATATCCAAGTTTCAGTAACGACCACAATCGATCACAGCATCATATAAGTATTCACCTGCAACATTAAGTGTTCAGCCATTCAACTTCACTTGATGAAAACCTAATAACACAACAAAAGGAAAAACTCAACGTTTTACGGGTTGGTGGGGTTTTGTCCCTCACTGTCTTTACTGTGCATTTCATCTTGTATCTTTAAGCATTATAGATTCACAAGCATTATGCAAAGCATTATGAGGATAATCGGCACAATGGGGGCTCGGTATTTAATGAAAGTAACTCTTGTTTTTAATTATAGCATTTAAGATCATCTTATTGCCAAGTGGAATACAGCCTTGCTGTTTTATGATTTCGTATCCATGGTTGGAGTTAAGAAATATCCCGCCACCCTCTCTTTTTACAATGAAGATCATTTCCCAGATTTTCAGGTAGCTGTATACATGTTATATACTTTGGGAGCTTTCCAAAACCAGGACTGAATAGCAAACAAATAAAAGGCATTGTACAAACATTCTAGTGGAAAATATTTTATTATTTCAACATACTGTAAATGAAGGAGGGCAGAAGTTCCATTTTAGGTATCTCACTCCCAGATGTTTTCAACTTCTAGCATATATGGGTCCCCCCTTTTTGCAGTTTCTTCCTCCTAAAAAGTAAGTCGCACGACTAAAACTGCCCCAGTGCTAGACTATTTGGAGCAGACACTTTGGCTGCAGGTAATTAGATTTCACACATTTTATATTTTCAATTATTTCATTTATACTATAATCAATGTTTTCCACATGTAAGAAACACTATATTGGTCTGGAGATTTCTATCTTGCAAGATAAACCAGCAAACAAAAGGATAAAAGCCATGAATAACAAAATGTTCCAAATCCTGTTTGCATACAGATATGCACTACACCTCAGCAACAGCAAAAAGTAATTGTATCCAGAAACATACACGTTTCAAGACTGAAAAAAAAACCCACCATAATTGCTGTGTTTAATGTTTGTGTCTTTTGTGTATATTTTAACCATATTTGCAATTTGCGAAGCTATTTGCCTGATGACATTATTATAAATCTATGAAATCCATCCTTTGAACAGATGGTGCTGTAAAACACAATTGTATCTGGGAAGAGGTGTTTGAAAACATAGTATATTTGTAGGCATACATGTGATGACACCTAGAAGACCACAAAAGCTACGTAGAATAGATACGCACACCAATTGGGAGGCCCAGTTTCCCCGGATGGCTGATAGGTGTGCCTTTTTCATAATATCAAATGCCATCTTTGCAACGCTTGTAAAATAATACCCGTTGGGTATAGGAATAAAGATCTCCACTGGTACCTCAGTAGTATCTTTTTCCTGAAAGCTCTGTATTCCCAATGGATGATCTGTTTCAGCAAGAGAGAGATAAACAACGTGTCATGCTATTTAGTTTCTCTGCATTTTCAGGTGAATTTTTTTCTTTTTTTTTTTTTTTTTTTTTTTTAATGGAACAATCTGTTGTTGGTGTAAGAATCCAACAAAAGTTTAACATTTCTTTTAATCATAACAGTAGCAGTAGCAATATTTATTTAGTAAGTCTTTGAGGCTATTTTTTCATGAAAATATGTAGCAGAAATAATAAAAAGCCAATAGTATATTATTGAATTTGATGTATATAAGAAGCTGGCTCCAAGTGCTGAAATTCGTACAACATGTTGGCATAGCTCAAGGAGAGCAAATTTGCAGTGAATGACGATAATTTGCACTGAAAGAAATTAGTGCCTATTTTGATTAGGAATTAGCCTTCTGTTCAAATTTCAGCAGAGTAATGTATTCATTCCTGGTTAGAGCATTAGCTGGCTTGAAAGGGTGGGAGAAAAGCTGGTGGACAAAGGGAAAATTAAAATGCAAAAAGATTAAAGAGCTATTTCTCTAGTTCAGTAATAAGGTAACATACACAGTTCAAACAAAGAAATCACAATCAGTGTGTTACACTGAAATTTAGCACATTTACCACGGTACCCAGCCTTTGTCAAGGTAGGAACTCCTATTGTTCAGTTTTTAGGAGTACATTGTTCACCTTTCATCTATGCACCTGATCACACTGAAATTGCTCAGGTTTTGAGGCAGGTAGAACGTCACCATTTTGTTACTTCCTAAAAAGAAAACAGCACTAGAGCAAATACTGTATCATTTGTACATTTGGCATGGTGTGCAAACAATTTTAGCTTTCCCCTACTAATATTAATTCGATATTACACAAAGCACTTCCCTAATGACTTTGGACCATGGGGTAGATGCTTAGCTAACAAAAATTACCATCAGTCTTCTAACTTCATAAGCTATTGCAACATACAGCAGTTAAGGATGTGGTACGCGCTTCATCGTTACATACATACAAATATTGCACAGATAAGATTTTGCTTCCTTCCCTTTAGCCCTGGTCTGGAAAAGCGATTCATCGCTTTTCTTTAAGCAGTTCACATTAAACCCACAGAAGCAGGCTTCAGAGCTACTGAAACCTTCAGTTGCCCCACTACAGTTCCCACCCAGGGTGCCACGCTAGCCAGGGCTAAAATTCTGACAATTTCTAGCCAGGAAAAACACATTTCCAGAAAGAATTGAAATGTACAGAATTCATTTGTTTTCTGCCACATTTTTCAGATCAGTCTCTGCTCGGTGAAAGTCAAAGAATTGACTATGATGAAGTGGAACCTGGAAGGGTCTGCCATTCAAGTGTGCAAGTGCTTTGAGTAGTTAATCTATGAGATAAGCTTAAAAAGTGCCAGTATTTCTGTTGTGGTGCCGGCTGTCAGGGCTCTGACAGTTTACCTCGGCAGTGAATCTTCAGAACAAAGGAAGTAGGTCACGAAACAGAAAATTTAAGCATATTCCCCATGAAACTTACCTTAAAAGACATGCATTCAGGTTACTAAGTCAAGGACTGAAAAGTCAGGAAATTACAAATTTAGGGCTGTATGTTCAACTTTAACTGTCTATCTTTGTATACGTGCACTGTTTGAACTACTAATTATATGACTTCAGAAATAACTGTATGTAAAGACCACCTGATGGCAAAAAAGGAGTGCTGTTATTTAATTTTAAATGGTTAATCAAAACAAGGGTTTAAAATACCTTGGTGAATACGGTGCCTGTCCAGTGTTCTTAAGTTATTTATAATTAACCTGACACTTAAAACTAGTCTTTTTAAAACTGAAATGAAAACAATTAAAAATTATAATAAAAAAGTATTTACAAATATTCTAAAGGAATTAGGCTATTTAAGTGTAAATAAGATTTTCTGCACAATGACAATAGCCCTCTGCGGTTTTTTCCCCCTGCAGAAATATACCTAGTGTCTACCTTAATGACCGTTTTTTTCCTCAATTAATATAATGTAAGTTTAGGCTATTGAATGAATCTGGACTTAAGCATTAAGCAGGCCTTAACGTAAATCCAGTGAAAGAAAATCATGATCAGATGTACAATAAATCTGCGAAGGAAAGGGGAAAGGAGCACCTCAATACCTAGGCCCATTGAGAAAGAAGAACACGGTCAACGTCAGCTCAAAGTGTGTAGAAATTAAGCCTTTTCAGCGAAGTTGCATGTTGTGCTGCAGTGACATGGGAAGAACAATGGGTCTAGTATTTCTTGGGCCCACTCAGGCCACAGCAACTTCACCCAAAACAACAAACAACTTTGCCAAAAGCCATACACCCTGCTCATTCCCTAAGATCTCCAAATTCAATGAAGTTCTCTAGCAACATGCTCATTTCTTTAGCACAGGAGAAAGCAAAAATCTATAAGAATGGGAAGGATTGGGACTGCATGGGAAAAAAGAGATAATTGTCTCCTTTTCAACTCTAGGAACTGGAAGACATCACCTTCTTGTACATCCTCCCCCACAGCCCCAACAAACCTCTGCCATTCCAGAGCTCCTTCCCTTAGTCACCTACCTGCCCTCTTTCACTGCCTCAGTTCCCCCCCATCTCCAATCACAGTTCAGCTCTTTGGACCCCAAGATGCTCTAACTCCATTGGTTAGTAGCACCTCTACACCTCTATATTACTTTTTATTCTCTGTATCGCTCTTTCTTCATTACTCCCTCTTGGATAAGACAGGAGAAGGTGTAGCAGCAGCAGAAGGGGAGTGCTCCCTCTGGGCAGAGCTGAGCTGACAGGTGTCCATTCTGTGTTCGCTCTTGGACATCAAGAACCAGTTCAGAAAAGCCAAGGCAAGGACTTTGGCTGCCAACAGGGAGACAAATCCTGAAGCTGTCTCTTGCCTACCCAGCTACTAATTTTTCAGAAGACAAAATCATCTATTTCTTATAGCCAAAGGCTTTGACAGAGATCTCCTTCATTCAGTGTAAGCTAACTTCAACTTCCTTATGCCAGACATTCGTCAATATACAGATCCCAGTGTAATTAAAGATCTTATAGCTGAGAGAGTGCAAGTTTTCAATTGCTGATGCCCTCCGCAAGGGCAGCGCTGATCCTAGTTTCCTTCTGTCTTCCTGCTCCAGCTGGGAAAGGAAGGACACAGTCTGTATCTCCCCTTGTATCCAAAAGTTACGGCAATGAGTTTGCCTTGTCCCACCTTCTACCCAGCCACAAAATACACGTACTGTGTATAGCACTCCTAAATTTTGCAAAATTATTTCCAGCTATTGGAGAAAATAATACAATGCTACCATAAATCAAACCTCAGTCTTTAATGAATGGGCCATTTCATAAGGAGAGACACAATCTTTTATGAGGCTAACTAATAAAGCTGGAAAAAAACATGGAAGCTTTTGGGAATACATTCTTTAAACCATGGTTTCTTCAGGTCATGGGTCAAGTCTGTTTAAAAACACCAGCCACAAGTGTACGGTACCATGTACAAGACACAGAGAAATAAGGCAGATTACATCTAATACGTATTTACAAAGCCATCGCTCATAAACTGTTCAGAGAATAAATGTTTCCTAAAGCCATTTTAAGCACACTGAAATATGGTCCCTGAAAAACACATCCTTTACAACCTCTTCCAAGTCAGAAATGGTTTTAAGTTTAAAACCAGCAGATACTGTTTTTCTAAAGCAGTACAGAAGTGGAATATCCTTCTGCATAAAGTGCTTGCCTAGTAAAGATAATTGAGGATGGAAAATACATTATTTTTCTGTTCTATCCACCATGGCAATTAAAAACAACAATTAATTGTGTCAAGGTGCAAAACGATGACTTTAATTACACTGCCAGAGTGACATAAGAGGTTCACATGCAGTGACTGCATCCTTGATTGGTCCAGGATACTACAGAAGAAAGACAGAAATCCTTCCCTAGGGCAATGTTCCCCACCTCATCCATGTTGATTTACTTCACAAATAACCTCAATAACTTATTTTATTGACCTCCATGGTAGCAGGTTTTTGAAAGTAAAAGAAAGATATTTTTCCCTTTTATGAAAGTTTTATTATTTCACTCTATTTTTAAATACTACTGAGAGAAGTATGTGCCATATATAACATCATATTTTACAATCTGTCTTGTAATTTAAAATTGATTATGAAGGTAAGAGCAATAATTCAAAAAGAATGAAAAGGTTGATTTTCAACAACACTCACAGTAACATTCAGGGCTCGTGAAGTCCAGACTTCTCACTATCATTGCTATCACAGTGAGGAACACTCGGAAAGCAGAATGCCAAAAAGACCCTCTTTTCTTTAATTATGCCTTTACCTCTACCATCATTGACATAGCATGCCCTAAGGCAGAATAGGGAGAAACAGCAAACTCTTTCCTGAGAAGTTCATAAAGCAAACGTGATCCATATATCTAAGTGTCTATTCCCCTTGTACCTTCAGGGAGAAAGGAATATTATTGAAATGATTAAGTTCATTTTACTGTCTAGTGCCTTTGAATAGTATTGTTAAATTGGAAAAAGAACATCGCTGCACTCTTGAAGCCAGGGTCTCTAAATCCAGTGCTAGAGGCACATGGAACCATACCCACATGCTGCAGAAGATTAATATATTCAGATTTATGTTAGACGTTTCAAGTTGAAGAGGGCAGTTTCACACTAATGCAATATCCTAGCTTAAATGGCTTTGTCAAAACACATTTTCCTGTAGTTTCTGACCTTTTTTTGTTGAACTGTTACAAATACAGAGATTCCTCTTGTTTTTATTCAAACACCTGTGCTAGTACATATTCATAAAGATGTTTTATACCCCATCATGCATCTTCCAGATGGTTTTTATTAAAGGTCTTTGGGAAGATTTTCCTCTTGCCCCCTTTCTTGCTTCTTCAGAACAGCTAATTAAAATACTTCCATGGAGGTGCACAACATGGACCCACTAACTAGTGTCAGTCATTGTGCAAAAAATGAGCCAGTGTGTTGGGTAACTGGTTATTGCAACCCTTTTTTTTTCATGGCAGACTGTGTTCTTATTGTGATTTAACAGAACTGCTGAGGCATCAATTAGTGTGTGGTTTCTAAAAGCTTTTATAATTCATGTTTAAAATGCCAGCTTCAACCACAAAGCACGGCAGCCCCATAATCTACAAAATAAAATTTGAGGCTCAGTTTCCATTTACCTAAACTTCTTCAATAATAAAAATGTGTCTGCTGAAGACATCTGTTACAACTCAGTAACATCTAATTTTAATGGCAAATAATAGAGTTCAGCTCCATCAGATTAGAGGTTATGGACTAGGCCTTTTGGCTGACTTGGCGTCCCTGTTGAAATGTTCTGCCAGCCAACTTAATATATGCATTAAAAAATCCCAATGGCTTGATGATTGCCTCCTCCTCCTAAGCCTCAAAATAAAGCATTTCTGTCGTCTCTTAATGCTTTGCTCCATTGCATTGTTGAGCCTATGGTGGTGTCTGTTTGATGGGACTGACAATAATATTATTTCTTTTCACTAAAAATACAGGCTAAATGAGGAGAAATCCAGAGTTAATTATATGTTGGAAACATACGCTCTGCTGGAGAGGAGGTGGAGTTGCAAAAATCACTGTATTTCAGTCCAGCCCAGCCTGCGTTCCTGGATTTCAGATATTGGACTTTGTCAGACCAAAGCTTGAGACTCAGGTTTTTTTCAGATCAAATTCAGTCTTCTAGCACTTGTAAATCACAAAATGGTACACAGCCATTGTAGAGGATTTATTTGGAAAATAAATATGACAACATCACCATTCATAACAATCAAAATGTCTGTAACTTTTAACCAAAGTTTTGCATTGCTTTTTAATCCAAAACCCTGTGAGAAATATTTATGATTCTCCTGGGTATTCTATATATTAGTGAAATAACCAGATTTGAATGCCTGTGGAAATCACGAGCAGAAAAAGGATACTGTCACTTCATCTAGCATCTAAAAGAGCACCCAATCCAGTGAATCACTAAGTAGAACTGCTTGCTACGAATAAAGCTGTAGAGAGACATTCACTAGAGACTCAAATGCTGCTAAATAAGTCTCTGTAAAGCCAGCAGAACCTGGAAAGATTGTGCCATCAAAATCAATCTGCCCCATTTGAAACCTGAGTAGCAGAAATATCATAAGCTTGGGAAGAAAAATGATCAGGCACCAAACAGACTCTCTGCTGATGTTGCAGAGGTCTGAATGGCCTGCTGGACTTTTTGAAAGAGAGGAAAGCATGGGCCAGGTCATGCTTTGGGTTTTACTGCCCCTCTGTTCCCTGCTTTCCCATGGGGCATGAGCCCTTACTCTGAGTGTCCCCTTTCACAGCTCAGTAGCTACACTCTTTCTCCCTCCTTTCTAGGAGGACTTACTCCAGTACTCTTTCTAGAGATGTACAGACAGTGCCTAAGGGGTAGAAGGACTATCAAATCTGCTACTTGCATGACTCATATGGTAAAGAAATTGCAATCCAGGAATGGGAGAGTGCCCTGGAATAACATCACAGACCATGTCCCCAGCTATCACCAGGCTTTCCTCAGCTATGACTCACGAGTAGTATTTTAATACACTATGGTCCTGGTTCCTCACTATATCACTGCTGGTACAGTCATTTGCAGCTGTACAAATCAAGTGAAAACCAGGTGGTAGGTATTTTTATTTAATTTTAATAGTACTTTATGAATAAATCTACAATATAAAGTTTGGACATGAACAACCAACTTTTGACCCAAAAACCCACAAACATTTAAAAGGACTGAAGACTTTGGATGGGCCACTTGCAATTTTTATTCAAGCTGAAGTCCATCAAACAATACCACACCTCTCCAGAGCCTGCCTTCTCCTCTGTGTTAGTACAAGGGCTGGCCATGGGCACCCACATCAGCTGACTGTGTGACCACAGGCATAGGGTAGGCAAGGGGGATACAAGCAAGGAGCAAAGGATCTACAGTAACAGCATTTTAGAGTCTATGTGGATAAAGTTTTGGTCCTGCAGCTGAGCCAACTGAATGCTCATCTCCATGGAAAGGACTCTTACCACCCCACCTCCACACACTCTCCCTTGTACTGGCTTTTACATTCACCCAATTGCTAGGTACATGAGTTGTTGCTAATTGAGTAAAAAAAAAACAAATTGATTTTTTTCCCCCCAGTTCCTGCAAGCTCACCTGAGTACCACACCATGCTCCAGAGAAACCGCTGGAGTGTGAGCCTGACAGGGGAGAGCAGCATGTGAGGGAGGGGAAATCCCATTTTAGAGATAACAAGCAATTGCATCAGCTGAAGCCATGTCATGAAAACACACCTCCAGAGAGCGGGGATGATCCTGCAGACTTAGCTGAACAGTCAGGAGGATAAGCAATACTTACCTGCTATTCACTCTTCCAAGTGCATGGCTAGAGAGCAGAAGTGGAGAAAAAGACAAGTGGGAGAAGGTCTGGTAATATCTATCTCTCTCTCCAGTCATTAGGTAGAACAGCTGAAAAGAGTGTTTACCAAATGGGCTAAAGTACCTACTCAGCAACCCAGAGTGGGGAAAGCTAAGAGGATGCTGAAATCACAGCCACAGCTCATTCTCTCTTCTGTCCAGGGGTTAACCACCCAGCTCCATCTTATTTAAGATGTGTCATAAAGCAACAGGCTAGCTCTTTATGACTGGAGGATTATTTTTGTTCACCATGGCTTTTTTGAATGAAAAAATATTAAGCAATCTTATTGTTTTCATCTTCTCTCACTGCTGCACTAAGTACCACTTTCACTCCTCTGTTGTCTTTAATGAAGCTCTCTGTGTGCTGGACACACCTGCAGAGCTCTTTAGGAACAGAAGATTGGTCATCATCAAGCAAATCTTTCTTCACCTCTCACGACTCTATTTATGATATACTGATTAATCAATCATCAGAGAGATTAAAGGTCATCTTTATAAAATAAATGGCTTATGGCTGCAGCAAATCATGGCTTTGAGATTTATTGGAAAAGGCTGTAAATTGTCAGTCATGTTATTACACAAATAAATCAGATAGTTACTGCAAATTGATTAACTGATTCCAATTTTTTTAGGAACAAATTGTTGCTCCAACCTATTTTTCTCTCTTCTTGGACAAAATGATTGCTTTGTAGTCCAAGTGAATGATTGCCTGTGTGTCCAAGGCCACAGTTATTGCTTGAAGTTGCTTCACACACATTAATGTTTTTTGAGTGTTGTTCACCACAATTTGCTTTTACATGAGCACCGCTCCTCCTTTGAAAAGACTGAATAGTACAATGGCTGTTTGAGATGTTGAAAATAATATTTCAACAGCATAATCAGCATTATATTTATACACAGAACAACCCTACAATTAATAGAGATAGGCTTTTTCAAGTTTCACAATAAAAATAAAGGACCTCGAATAATTTCTTACACTGAAAGAGAAACAATTAAGACCCTCTCATTATACCTGGCTTGCTGTAAACATATCAGTATTGTGGGGTGAGGAGGGAAAAGGGAATTAATGGAATGTTTCAATAACAGAAAATAAAGTTGGCTGAAATTCAGGACAATCATTGCTGAGATTACAATGAATTTTCTTGGCGAAAATAATTATATAGAGGTACATGAAATTAGAAATTAAGAGCCGACTAAGCACATTTAACTTACTCGTATTCTCACTGCATTTGCGCCATCTGCATGTCTCAAATAAATCCCCCTGGGTCACAGCTAGTAGACACAGTGGTTGAACTTACACTGTCAATTCAGATTACTCTTTGTTTCATTTCAGCGCCTTGTTGCTGTGACCACCCTCACTGCATGCCTGCGGGATCCCTTCTGGAGAAAAACAAAGAGGTTCCTCTCACCAGCTAAAACCTAGGCATGGCGCCACGGCTAGATCAGGCCAGGCACTGCTCAGATGGGCGGTATAGATAGGTCTGCAGTGGGGTTTTCTCCTGCTGTAGAGCCCTGTCCTATGACGCTAACAGGTCTTGCATCCTTGCGCATCCTCTTGGCACGCCCTGCCACAGGCACACCCTGAGCTGTCATGTTAACACAACACAAATGCAAAAGGCTGTCAACTCTGGCACGCTGCAAAGAAGTATCAATTATTAAAATACCTTAAAATAGCTAAAACATCTCAGGATCAGAGAGAGGCAGGGCCAAGAGGCTCATGCCTCAAACCATGCCAGAACTGGGAGTGTGCAGGGGGAGGGAAGAGGTGTTCATAACTGCAAGAGCCTTCGTGGCCACTTACAGGAGGATGTATCAGCTCAGCTCACTGCTGAGAATTTTAGAGCAGTGCCACTCAAAACCAAAAAACTAAAAACATCCCACTTGAAGGTCCATCGTGAAAATTAGCATGGATATGTGAAAAGTATGTAACAGGCAGATTTTGTGCATTGAATATACAATGGCCAGACAGGCCTATGAGATACAGAAAGCTGTGCAATCATTCCATGTGCCATCCTCTGGGACTAGCCAGGTGTCCCTAAAAGATCCCTAAATGGAAGGATGAAAACAAGTCACTTAATGCCAAGTTCAAGCAGTTTGGTGGAAGAGGAGCAGATTAGTAGAGTGGTAGGTGATGATACCCTTACATTTACAGCATATATGATTTGGGGTGTACTTCAGACCAGATTAGGCTGTTCCAATGGGCCAAAAATCCACACACAGGATTCTCACAGTAACACAATCACAAAATCTTGGCTTTCTTGGATGCAGGTCTTTATATAGGCAAGTCTAGGAAGCCTTGTAAGGTCTTTTTGCCTCTTTCATGCAGAAGATTGAAGCATGTCACTGCTCTGCCCATGATTGCCTTTAAAGTCTCACATGCAGCCACAAGCCTTATTTCCCTTCCTGTTCATTTCTGGTGCCTTCTTCCCAGTCCCCTTCCTTACTCTGGGTTGGCTCAATGTCCAAACAGAGGCTTTGTAAGGGTAGATGTAATCTTGCTTCTGCTACTGTGGGACAATACTGTGAGTGGGCAGACAGGGGTTCTCCTACAAAAGGAGGGAGGAATAAGACATGTTAAATTACAGGTAACCACAGCAATCACTCTGTCAGTAGCTAGCCCAAGGTTCTGGGCTGAGTCAATGAGCCAGAGAGGTGGGACTGCAATGTTATCTAGATCTGAGACAACTACCACAGATCCAGCACTTTCTGCTGTGGAGGGACAGAGCAGAGGCCCTTAGATGTGATCTGGCATTGCTAATTCTCCTTTGACAGACAAAATTCTGGAAGCCCAAAGGTTCATTCAAGACAGCAGCCATGGCTCTGTGAGACCCCATCGCCCTGGTCTGTAACAGACAGCAGCAGAATAGTGTACAGAGAGGTCTTCAAGCAAATACAGCCATGACGGTCCTCACAGTTGGACTGTAAGGGTGATAAGTATCACCTTGCCGCAGCTCTGTGGCCAGCACCCTAACTCCAGCAAAGGCCTTGGGTATTCCTTTTCACTCCATCTACTCTCCCTCACACACCCTCTATAAACTTGAATACAAAACTAGTGATCTTGCCCTGAATGAATTTTGAAGCAGCGGGGGGTCCTGATGTAGGCCATGATGGAGAGTCTCTGGGTACTTCTTTGTAGACATCTTCTGTGAGGCTCGGGAACAGGGACTGAATCAGCTCCAGAGAAAGCACTTCCACTTTCTGGGTGCCCAAGATTGTGAGCGCAAGACCCGCGGTGGGGGCACTCAAAAGACTGACTGGCCCAGCTGGGTTTTCTCATCTGACCATCTGTGCAAAGTCTCTGCAGTAGAGATATAGTTATGTTGCCACTTCCAAAGGCATATTGTTGTCCCACTTCTTCAATAATGGGGACTTTATCTTCTTAAATGTAATGTATCACTTTGCTGGTCATTATGTACATGATTGCAGTCATGAGGTTAGTGGGTTGTTTGGATTGCTAATAATCATAGAATCATAGAATGGTTTGGAAGGAACCTTAAAGATCACCTAGTTCCAACCCCCCTGCCATGGGCAGGGACACCTCCCACTAGACCAGGTTACTCAATGCCCCATCCAGCCTGGCCTTGAACACTGCCAGGGATGGGGCATCCACAGCTTCTCTGGGCAGCCTGTTCCAGTGCCTCACCACCCTCATAGTGAAAAATTTCTTCCTAATATTTAATCTAAATCTCCCCTCTTTCAGTTTACAACCACTATCCCCCGTCCTATCATGACATTCCCTGATGAAGAGTCCCTCCCCATCTTTCCTGTAGTCCCCTTTAAGTACCAGAAGGCTGCTATAAGGTCTCCCTGGACCCTTCTCTTTGCCAGGCTGAACAACACCAACACTCTCAGCCTGTCCTCATAGGAGAGGTGCTCCAGCCCTCTGATCATCTTCTTGATCCTCCTCTGGACACGCTCCTTGTCCTTGTGCTGTGGACTCCAAAGCTGGACACAGTAATCCACAAGATGGGGTCTCACAAGAGCAGAGTGGAGGGGTAGAATCACCTCCCTCGACCTGCTGGCCATGCTTCTTTCGATGCAGCCCAGGATACGGTTGGCTTTCTGGACTGCAAGCACACATTGCCTGCTCATGTTGAGATTCTTACCCACCAAGTACCCAAGTCCTTCTCCTCAGGGCTCTTCTCAATCCATTCTCCACCCAACCTGTATTTGTACTTGGGGTTTGCCATAACCCAGGTGCAGGACCTTGCACTTGGCCTGGTTGAACTTCATGAGGTTTGCACGGGCCCACCTCTCCAGCCTGTCCAGGTCTCTCTGCATGGCATGCCTTCCCTCCAGCGTGTCAACCACGCCATGCAGCTTGGTGTCATCAGCAAACTTGCTGAGGGTGCACTCAATCACAACATCCATGTTGCTGACAAAGATGTTGAACAGCACTGGTCGCAGTACCAACCCCTGAGGAGCGCCACTCATCACTGGTCTCCACTTGGACATCAAGCTGTAGACTGCAACACTTTAAGTGAGACCATGCAGCCAGTTCTTTATCCACCAAGTAGTCCATCTCTCAAATCCATGTCTCTGCAATTTAGAGACCAGGATGTCATGTGGGACAGTGTCAAATGTTTTGCATAAGTCCAGGTAAAAGCCATCTGTTGCTCTCCCCTTATCCACCAATGCTATAACACTGTCCTAGAAGGACAGCAAAGTTGTCAGGCATGACTTGCCCTTGGTGAAGCTATGATGTTGGCTGTCACCAGTCCCCTCCTTGTTTTCCATGTGCCTTAGCAGAGTTTCCAGGAGGATTTACTCCATGATCTTGCCAGGCACAGAGGTGAGACTGACCGGCCCGTAGATGAAACATGTTATCCTGCCATCAGAAAAAGTTTTGTCCCTTTAGGGCCCAGGCTGATGTCAGTGTCACTGGAGAACATTTCTGGAACTTCTGTGAGAATAAAGGGAGATCTGTTGCCATTTTCATGGTGAGCAGGAAGAAAGGAGCTATAATTCTTTAAAACAGTGACAGAATACAAAAAAAGTTCAGCAGCTGAAGATAAAGCAGTTAAAGAAGGGAGAGGATCTTGAAAAAAGAGAAAACTGTATGGCCGACTGCAAATGCGAAGGAGTATATGTCTTACAGATCTCAGCATACCATAAAGGAGCTGTTCTGAACATTGCAGGAGCTCTCATTGGTTTCTAAATTTTCAAGTGGCGCACGCATGCTTGCTACGCACAGGTTGCCCTTGTGCTTTTCTAAACCAGTCGTTGTGCTGCACCCCTGTGTCCCCCACAAGGGTTGGAGCACATTGGTGCATGCCAGGAGGAGAAATTCCAGCTTAGTTTCCCTTGAAAGGGTTCAAGTTTGCACACACCAGACTAACCTTGTGAACCGAACCAATGCCTAGGATGATCTGCAATTTGCTTAAAACTGTTCTAGCCCTATTACAAAGAAAATACTAGCACAATCCCAGCCACTTCTGTTACACACACATAATGGCTAGCAAAATTGTTTATGCTATCATGAAGCAGCAGCTCTGGCAATGCAGACAGCAGACCTGATTAGCAAGTATGATTCATCCCGGTCCCTCATTAGAGTCTTACCCCTTTGGATGTACAGTAGCACAATAGCTCCTAAAACATCCACTTTGCCAACATGAACACAGCTGAAAAGAAGATATTGTTTGGTCTCCTGCATGTTGGAGTTCCTGGTCTCTTGATACTGGAATGGGCCCAGCAACTATGGGTTGCTGGTCATAAAACATACAAGCTTGAGGATTAATGTTTAATGATTTAACTGGCACCTGGCAGGTCCTGAAAGAAGAAGCAGAAAGATAAATGAAATGTCACAATTTCCCTTCTGAGCCTTCATGAAGCACAGTTCAGGCAAACCAGAGACTCTGGGCCAGACAGCTAAAAGGTCTGGTCACCTCCTGCCTGGGAGGGGAGGGTTTCAGGTGCCCTCTGTCACCAACTACTGCTCGGCCTCAGACGTTCATCTTTTTAGGAACTGTTGCTTTCAAGGAGGTAAAACCGGGGACTTGGTGCTGTTTTTTTCTGTAAACACATCGATCAAATGCCAGTTATCAAGATTTGTTTATTATGTAACAGCTCATAACTGCTGAGGGGGGTAAAAATGCTACATGGTTATTAAGATACTTAAAAACCAAAAGGTGATAGGGTCATCCATTGAAAAGAATCTACTAATCTGGTTAGGATTTTATCTCACAAACACTAATGATACACAGACAAGTCAAAATTTACTGATATTAAAAGGTCAATAATACCTAGTAATTCCATTCAGGAATTTTTTAGGTAATTTCTTCATGCATACTGACTCATATACATCCTATATGCCAGATACTTATCTGTTGCGAATCAGTCTTATCCCATCAACTCAAAAAACGTTTCATTAGTTGGAGCTAGGCTGATGCTTTTGTGATAGACTCCTTCCTGCAGATGCCTGCAATGCCAGACGGTCAGTGTAAGGTTACTGAATTCAATGGAGCAAATCTGATTATCACCAGCTGAAAGCCCAGTCCGTCTTATAAGCATGACCGGCTATTTTGGGTATATTTTTAACTGTATCCTCAATACCTTTAAAAAGTTTGACAGAGTTTCATGCTTTTTACAATGGGCTCTAAAACATTAAAAATTGCTATAAATGTTTTAGAGATTTAACAAAGCCGAATAAAAAAAATCTCTGCAGGTTCATCCATTCCTATTCTGAAGTTCCCTGTGGGCACACTGCTTCACAGAAACTCTTTTCCCAATGTAACAGAATATCCTTTTAATGGCAAAAAGCTGTATTGTTATTCTTAACTCTTAGACCAATATTTGCTTTAGTTACATCATAATGAAGCCCTTTCTATAGAAATCATCTGGGAAAAAAAAAATCCCTATGGAACTCTAAAAAACAGAATATGCCACCTAGCTCACTAATTTTAAAAGATCACAGTTATTTTTTCTGATAAAACTAGTATGATGTCTGTAATGAATTTTCAAGTAGCACCAAGCAGAGTTGTTGAACTTTGCTTTTCAAATATCGTCTTTTCTTTTCTTTCTCCTGTTTTGCCCTGAGGTCTCTGAACTTTGGCGAGTATGTGAAAGTCCTCAGAATCCCCACTATTTTCTTTCTCTTTCTTCTGTTACTAGCCATCTTCTGGGTTACCACTAAAAAAGCCACACTGTTGTAAGCCAGCTGTAGGTGCTCCGCTGTCTCTTGACAGTCAGTGGCCCAAAGAGCCAAGCAAACGTGCCTGCTATTGAGCTCCCTTTAGGGTGTCCAAATATCGAAACATCTTTCAAATGACCAGCACAAAAGAAGTAAAATGCTGATACGTAAAGAGAGACTTCATTAACTTATTGCTCTGAATATTTGAAGTATAAGTAAAAAGGAAAACCATAACATACTAGCTTTCCTATATTGCTCAAGCAAATCAAAATCTAGTATACCTATAAATCCCACTGATAGATCTTGCCAGAAAAGGGCATATCTGGATGCATATATCAAAATTTAGAAATTCAGATGCCATCTTGTATAGTTATGACACTGTGATTTGATCATCTGAGTAAGAGATTTGCATGTCCTACTGACGTATTCCAGTTTCAAAACTAAGAGCACAAAAATAAATCTTGAGGCTATTGAAGTCAATGGACAAATTTTCATTGCTTTCCAAAAGGATAGGATCTGGCATATTGCAAAATCACTGCAGAGAAACACATAATAGAACCAAGTTACAAAAGCTACTCTACATTTGGCTTCAGACCACTATATGGTGAACCAAAGTATTTGTATTCGTTTGTCAAGCAAATGTATATCCTATTATTTTAAAATAAACTTCACTGTATCTTTAATATATCCCACTACTCCCTGAAAGAGTTTGTCAGTTTAAAGAAAAATATTTTCCCTCCTTTTGTACAGTGTGTTTTAATACTGTATTAAGCTGTTAAAAAAAGATGTTTAGCCTTCCTTAGGTTCTCTTCTTGGTGGCATTGCCACCACTGAGTTATTATGTAAATTATTGCAATCTGGTTAGCTCCTTCTGTCTCTTTTCTTAACAAAAGGGGTCTGCAAGTGCTAATCAAAATCTTGCAATTTACATATTAATGAAGTTTTCATAATGGCATTTGCTTCATATGCGATATAAATGGTATGGAGACTTATCACTCTTCTTTTGAGCAACCACTACATTTTGATTTCCTGAAGTAGCTGAGATACATTTGAAAACAAACTGTAAGTGCATCACAGTATATCTCACTATATATATCAATATTTCTATATGTCTTCATTATCAGACTGATACACTCCAGCATTTGAAGCTTAAACATAGCATCATTTGTGCCTGTGGACTTTCATTATTTACTCACATTCCCTTGAACACTTTTGTTGCAATCATTCTGCAAAATGCTAAAGGCACATTTTTCTGCTGAGACTGCTGAGCACAAATAAGTAGTTAATCATTTTTGTGGCTTAAAAAAAAAAAAGGAAAAAAAGGGAGAGGGGGATGGAGAGAGAAGGAAAGATATAAAGTTTTTAAAATACCACAATCCACTCTTAGGAAAAGTTGAAAGGTAAAAAATTACCCTGCCAGGGTAAATGTCACATTAAAAAAGCTGGATAGGGAAGCATATTGAGTTTCCATTTTCCATTCTATTTTCTACTTTCCTGTTATTTTAAAATATGGCAACAACACAAATTGTGCTCAGTATGAGATGTTTAAAGCTTTCTAATTAAGGATCTGGGATCAAATTTATCTGCAAATCAATACAGTGGACTGTATCCATTTCTACTTTCAGTTGAATAGCCAAATGTGAACAAAGTTATGTCCCTTAAATTCCTGATAGAAATTGTTAGGGAATACCAAACGATACATGGCATTCCAAGTGACAAATTGTCATCCATATTCAAATTGAATCTCCAATTGTTTTTTTATAGCTTCCAGTCATGGGACCTTGTTCAGCTCTTTTCAGTTGGACCAAAGAGTTCTTTACCAAATTTTTGTTCCTCACTAAAAAGTGGAGATGAGGCTAAATGTTTGTTTGCTAAACTAAATAGATCATGCGGAACCTCTCAAAACAATCAATTTTCTTTAACCATTTTCTTTATTCTTATTTTAACCTTCTCCAATATTTAACTAATTTCTTCAGAATTGGCCTCTAAACTTCAACATTCCAGGAATGTTTATACTCAGTGATAGAAAATTTGTACTCCTCAAAAATTTCACAGGCTTCTACTCTATACAATCCCATTGGCCTTTTTTGGCCATAATTTGTACTGGGAGCTCATCTTCAATGGGATAACCACTGTGACTCAGCTTCCTGAGTTCTTTACTCTGTGAGACTTTTTTTATGATGTTCTCAACATTTCAAAATAAAAGATTCTTTGTCATCCTGAGATCTAATATTGGATTACTTCCATGCTGGATGCAAAATATTTTGAGCTTGGAACAATATGCATAGGCAGCAATCTTTAAGATATTTGAATCTTATGAGACTTAAAACGTTACTCAGATTTAAGACTCCATCAGAACACAGATTTACCTGTTTTTTAATAAAACAGCTTCAATGCAATTGAGAGACGGTCACAGTACTTTACTGTCATCCTCTGCTTGAGCATGAGTTAGTGCTTTATCTGAGAACACTGGCCCAGGAGCTGACAAATTATTTCCGCCCAAATTTTCGGGAACAAAAAATGAGAAACTGTATTTTCGTACAGAATTTCACTCCTTCTCTTCACTTACTCAACCCACACAGTTTGCCTTTTAGGGTCTAAAACAAAGCGAACATTAACCAGGCTCCAATGGAAGACTGGATTTACATGGAGCATGTTTTTTTATCATTTAAAAAGAAACCTAGTAACGGTTGTATCTGAAGCTTCATGACAAATACTTTAAAAGCACATTGAAGACATGTAGGAGTTATAGAATGATATTAAGAAAAGGATAATTTACACTGAATTTCAGGAAAACACTTGAGAATAAGATTGATTCAGATACAAAGAATATTCCCAAGGGTGTTGATAAGTGTTTCATTGCTTTGAGTATTCAGAACTAGTGCTAAAGAGTAAATATCTTCTGGGGTTTTTATTTCAAAGCATTTGAAACTAAAGTCATGTTCATTTCTATTTTTTGTTCTTCTTTTTTTGAAACTGACATACGATCAATATTTTCAATTTACTGAAATAGCTAGTGTTTGAAAAAAGATACATTTCACTAACCGTTGCAATCATATTTTCACTAAGCAGATCCGAATTAATCCAGAAAGGGTACAAAATAGTCAGTCAAAATGTAATACTAAGAATTTAATTCTATGTTTTTAAAAGTGTATTTTTTTCAACCAGAAAACCCATATGAAAATGTAGAGCACCTATATTTAGTACGAAGTTACGCAATGCTTTGGAAATCGTGCCTGCTGTTTGGACCTCCTATGCAGTTCTCAATATTTTATTCCCTGAAGGGAGAGGCAGGGACAATGTACAGTGCCAGCCATCATGGCAGTGTCTCATATTGTTGTGCAGGGGAAAGATGGAAAGTTTTTTGTTTACCTGTTCTCCTTGCAAAGACATCATATGACCCAACCAGAAACAGAAAACCTTCCTAGCCATGGGAACTTCTTACCAAAAGCATTATATACTTGAGGGCCATTTAACACATCCTACATACTTCAGAGACCAAAGAGATGATCTCTGAGAGGGGTTAACTGAAGCACTGCGATTGAAGAAGTTACACTAGAGCATCTCATAAGCTGCATGCAACTCACAACTTACAAGTTGGCCATCCTGATCTAACTCAGTGCCAGCATCTAAAGCAGGAAACAAAATAACCCGTGTAATTCAGCACATATATTGCATAAAATATCTGATAACAGATAAAGAAGCAAACACTGAAAATAGTGCTTTGAAACTTGCTTTTTCTCCATAAAACCTGTGGGAGATTAATTCCAACCTTGTATAATTTCTACAAAGAATTCCAGCAAGAGGCTAATGCATCCTCATTTTATGGTCAGCTTATTTATCTTTAAATTTCATACAGAAAATTACTTTTGTCAAAGGCTAAAGGTCCTATTTTAGTGAGGAGGATGATCTCCCCTGTGAAGAGATCACAGAATCATAGAATGGTTTGGGTTGGAAGGGACCTTAAAGATCATCTAGTTCCAACCCCCCTGCCATGGGCAGGGACACCTCCCACCAGACCAGGTTACTCAACGCCCCATCCAGCCTGGCCTTGAACACTGCCAGGGATGGGGCATCCACAGCTTCTCTGGGCAACCTGTTCCAGTGCCTCACCACCCTCATAGTGAAAAATTTCTTCCTAATATTTAATCTAAATCTCCCCTCTTTCAGTTTACAACCACTATCCCCCGTCCTATCATGACATTCCCTGATGAAGAGTCCCTCCCCATCTTTCCTGTAGTCCCCCTTTAAGTACCAGAAGGCTGCTATAAGGTCTCCCTGGACCCTTCTCTTTGCCAGGCTGAACAACCCCAACACTCTCAGCCTGTCCTCATAGGAGAGGTGCTCCAGCCCTCCGATCATCTCTGTGGCCCTCCTCTGGACCCGTTCCAACAGGTCCATGTCCTTCTTGTGGTGAGAACTCCAAAGCTGGACCCAGTTCTGGTGTTTTAATGGCAAGTGAAGAAAAGCAGTGGCTTGCTATGTCATTTGGAACCAGAGAGACATATACCAAAACAAAGCACTGCTTGGGAACTGGTATAAGGTGTTTAATACAGGTACACCATTAGAAGAGCCAGCTCACCTTTTGTCAGTGCTCTCCTTATTCTTTTCCAAGCAATTCTCAGGTGCAGCTGAGGATCTAGGTCCTTCCAGGGCTGGTATTGGTAGGCAGCTTGCATGCAGCCAACCTTACTGTGAGGGATAAGGCATTTTACAAACGAAGACTTGGATCATTCTCTAAAATTTGGCGCCTACGCCCAGGAGCCCTCCTGTTCACGTTCAGTTTACTAGCACCGGTATAAGCATACAGTTCTTCCAAGGACGAGAAGGGTGTTGGAGGTACTGGTTTATTTTCATAAAACCTAGCTAACACTTTTTTCTAGGATTCACCCACCTTTTGAGAAAATCAGGTGCTTTTTCCTATCTGTATTGTACTCTTTAATCTGGTTTGGGGCTTTTTTCCTTCATTTTTTTATACATTTGGTGGCTTTTTTAGACACTTGCCAACTGGAACAAGGGTTTGCACGAATGCTACAGAACAAAGAACTAAGCTTCTAAAGTAGATTTCACTCTGATTCCATGACAGTGGTGGAAGTGTTATTCTCAAAACTGAAAGGCTCAGTTTTGAGGCATATCAATAATCCTTTGCAGTTGTTCTTTATTCCATAAAGCATAGCACATATTCTAAATTCTGGAAAACATATTATAAACTCACCTTCTACTGGGAATGAAAGGGAAACATCAAACACAACAGTGTATAGGTACAAATAAACAGTACAAACAGTGTATAGGAAACAAAGCATAAAGAGTGTTTTGTGGAGAGTTCTCAATCAAGCATTCCTAAAGAGAACAAATTCACTGATCCATACTGTCTGTTACTTCTCATCCCAGATCAAACGGCCCAACAGAATTCTTTGTACAGGTACTTAAAAAGACATTACAGACAAAATGATTTTGAACCCAGCAAAACTGCCTTGCAGATTTTCTATTTTCGTACAGAGCTGCACTACATTCTGTCTCTCAGAAAACTCCAGCAGAGTTCCTTCTATAACATCAGTTATCTATCAGATTTGATCTGCTTAGAACAGATTTAGCAAAGAAGTGGAAGCAGAGCAGCGAAAGGTTTAAAAGCATTCCCTGGGAAATATACTCTACAGGGCATCAGCATGAAATTACAGGGGAGGAAGGAAATGGGAGAGATGCGTATTTCTAGGAAGGTGTTGCATACGTGACATGCCTCACTGAGGTATGGGAGGGAACAATAAAGATCCACGCTGGCCAGCTGTTACCCAAGAAAGCCTCAAATAATTTAAGCACTCCATTTGTGTGTGTATTGTAAAGATTAAAAGGTGTATGGTAGAGAAGCGGTAGAGGTGGCAGGGAAGAGACAGAATAGTGGGGTATGGTGGGGAATCTGGTTCTGTAGTGCTGAGAGGAGCCTGGCTGATGAAAGCAAAAACCCTTTTTGCGACTAATGAACATCTCCGAGCTTTGGAATTACAGGATATTGTGGTCCATGTAAAAATTTCTGTAAAGAGCTGCAAGGGAAGATAACATAAAGCTGGACCACCTGTGTTGACAACTTTCCTTGCCATGGAAACTTTATTCCCCACTAAGTGTGAAAACATATCTAATATTAAATCCACCTCTGGAAATGAAATGTAAAAGCTCCCAATAAACATATTGCTTACTTCTATCACCTCATAAAGATAAATAAGTGATTTGAAACTAGGTGCCATGGCATCGGAATGAGTCCTAGGTTCCTCTCTGCTTTTACTTGTAATGAAAGACAATGCCATGCTTCAATGAAATTAAGTTTGGAGCCCAGCCAGAAACTTCTTCTGCGCTGTAATTTAATTTCATTTAAGAGAAAGGTGCTTTTAGTTACAGCATTCCAGCTATGGCCAGGAACATGAGGAAGAAAACATGTCATTGCCTCGCACTTAGAAACAAGTGACAGATGTCATTGTTCTAGAAATGCTAGAATACTGTATAGACTTGGGGCGAACAGCAGTAGCAATCTATTAATATATCCTCCTTGTAAATCAGCAAAAGCTCTCATGTTTTCACATTTTAAAAATTGGCATGTTTAATTTAAGAACAATGAGGAAATACAGAACAAAATGTCAGTGGGGGAAATGTGATGTTTGGAATTTATGGTAAGGATTTGAAAAGGACAATTTACCTGGAACCCTGAATGAACAGGTTCATATTAAAGCATTTGTCAGTCCCCCAGTTTTAGCTGGGAGATACAGCCCTCTGACTTGGCTCTACACTTCAAATATATGAGCAAGCGGAGAAGTATTTTGGGTCCATATGTCTGGAGACAAGTTACTGTCCAAAACAATCACTTTCTCCTCTTTTTCTAACACTTACTTCCCAAGTAAAGCTCCAAGTAAAGCTAAAAAGCCTATTTCAAGTCATCTCACACCAGCTGTTAACAGAAATTTCTTGCTTTTCTATGGTATTTGTGTTGGAAACAATTGCCAAAGTGTCCAGACTGTTGAATCACAGGGAAGTTGAGATTTAACCTTGGCAGAAAGCCATGTGATTGACATTTCCATTGCCAGAGTTTGTCCAAGTCATTTCAAGAGCCAACTAGATTTCATTTTGCCTTATCTGTGGGTTATCATTCTTACAAGAATCATCTCATTCTGGCGGGATCTTGATTTAAGGCTTTAAAAGTCAGCTGGGCTCAAACTGATTTTGCAAGGTCACAAACACTGCAGGTTTGCTCCATAATATGGAATTAGAAGATTGAGTGCCAGTCCTTTCAAGGTCCTAGCAACAGTTAGATGTGCCTCACAGTCTCATTCTCAATTAGGGCAATTTTTAAGGCTGTCAGCAGCTCACAATTTTATCTCATGGTTCCCACCTCAATATTTCTTCCAGCTGCACAATCCTGGAAAAAAATTTGCTTCCCTTCCATTTGCAAGCTACCTGGAGAGCCGTCCTGTGTGTTACATTTAGATAAGTACATATTCCAAGTTTTCACTCAACCAAACAAAATTTCCCTTTCCAAAAAATGTCTGCTGCTGTAATTGACTACCTCAACCACGAGGGCATGTAAGACAGAATGCCTGCTTGCACCACTCTTGCATATGAAGGATCAGCCGTGCAAAATTGTTACCATGTCTGATTTAATTGCCAATTGTGTTATTAATTAACAATAATTAGTTATTGTCAAATACATTGCTGCTTTTTACACTAAGCCATTCCCCAAGGAAACAAAATAAGCGCTGAACTGTTGGTAAGTAATTGCAGGACATACATAACTTTAATGGGTTTACTATGAAAACACTATGAGTTAACTTGTAGATTTTGCCATTCAATATACCCCGCTGGCTAGTCACTTTTTTATTAATTTCACTGAAAGAGGGTAGCTTACACAAAATCCTAGGCAAGTGGTTGTCATATATGCGTGGACTGACTCTGAGACGCAGAAGTCCGGCTGTGAGTGCAGTTCGAAATTGATGCAGACTGCATGCATATGAGCAATAAATGTGACATGGGGTCCTGGAGTGCACTTCTTGTAGGTTAGTCTGGCTCAGTCAGATCAATGGTATGGAGCAGGCACTGCATGGCTAATTGGCCCTGGACGTGTGAAACACTATTAATATGTCAGATGTTACATGAGCACCTTCTTCTGTGTTAGAAATCTGAGACAGAAATCAGAGCGCCTTTTACTTAATAGATTTTTTTTTTCATTTTTAATTTCAAGTATCGGATAGCAAATTTTAGTTGGATGTCTCGTGTTGGCATGTAGCTCTGCATACATGAGGTATTTTATGTGATATAATGCCATTTACGGGGTGGGACGGGAACGGGGGCGGAACCCAATCCTATCAAACCTTAACTTTTGAGGTAGCAGCTACGCATTATTTTTAAATGTCTTAGTTTATTTTGCCATTGCTAATTTTTACTGCTAGATGTCTTCTCCTTTAGTCATCCCACTAAGTAATTGCTATGTACAAGATGTTCCTCAAGATCAAAAGAAAAGAAACTGCAAGCAGAGGTTTTACTAACAGTGTTGCAAAACTTGAAGGAACAAGACAAATCTATATAATACAAATTACCCAAAAGATACTCTTTAACCAAAGTAGACAACAAGCTACATAAAGTTTTATTTTAGAAAGGACTGCGATACAGCATAATAATTGCTACTACTTAACTATTTGCATTGCAGTAATATCAACAATAGAAAGTTACAAGTCCTTCCCCACAGAGCTTTGGTCCCCGTCCAGTCATACACTTAAGTAAATACACAACTTCAAGTAAAGTTACTGATTTCAAAATGCAATTCACGTGCTTCAAGTTAAACAATGTGTTTAATCACTTTCCTGGGTCAGGAGCTTAAAACCTATGAATCTTTTTTTGGAAAACCAGCTTAGCAATGTTCAGCTGTGAGGTGCTTTATCTAATGAAGAATAAAAAAGGAAGCTTCACTTATATTTTTCCTTCAGTCTTTTCCAGTAAGAGTAATTTCCATTTAGTTAGAAAATTGCTTCCTCCTAAAAAGTGCCCCACAAACATAGATGTCAGGGACTTCTACTGGATCATAAATATAACTATCCACAATATACCTACCCAGGGATAGTTCTGTTATTTATTATATACCATAAAGAACATCTTCTTCCCATCACTTTGAATTATCCTTGATGTCGTGCTCTGTACATTCAGCAGGGCACTTCTCTTTGTTTGAAAAGGTCACTGAAACCAAACACAGTGAACCAGCTGAAGTCTGGCCAGTAGCTTGTATAGCAAACAATAGCATTTCATTTCCAGTTTCCCTATGGAGATGCCTATATAGCCTGCTTGTCTTCTCCAGTGCCATTACATGCAGTCAGGAATTCGAGGACCATTAAACAATAAAAACCCCTTTTTTGTCGTTTGTGTCTTCAGTTTCCTATAGCTGATATTATTATTTTTGTCATCCATTTCCTCTTACACACACAAGCATGCACTTTAGTCTACTTGTGGCACCTTCAGAAACTGAGGGGATGAGGGGATATCAAGGCCATATTCACTATGATGAAGTTTTCTGTAGACAAAAATGTTCAAATTTCCTAGGTGTTAATAAAAAAAAAATAGTAATTTTGGTGTTCCAACCAAGTAAGTCAGATGATATTTGCATCTGTTTGGACCAGTAACATGACAGCTTCTGATGCTATTACAAACCATACCTTTATATTTGGTTTCTTTACTGATGTGCTACCAGTAGTAAACTGTGTTAGAGTGACCTGTAATATGACCGACCAATGTTCATCAGTCACATGGAGGAAGATATAGCCCTCACTGACAAAATCTGAAGATACTACTAGGTGGGATTCAAGCTAGAGGCACTGCACGGGAATACAACTGCTTGACTATCATAAGCAAGAGTCTCTACTGACACTACGTGTAATTTGACAGGGTGAGGTGCAGTCTCTAACTGCGTCATGAAGCCTTTGTAAGGTAGCTACTCATCATCATTAAAGGATTTTTGTATCCACAGTGAGCCATATACTATAGAAAGTAGGAGTCAATGTGTGCAAACAGCTGGAGAAACCTCAGGACATATAACTGGCAAAGCAAGTGGCATACCACGCTCCACAGGTAAGCTACTGCTCAGTGCAGTCCTCAGCAGCAAAGCCAGGCTCCAACACCAACGGGTCACTCTTGCAAGTGAAATTGCTGGCAGATTCTTCACCTGTATTTCCAGAATTGCCTCAATATTTTGTTTGTGCGTTCCTGAAACATACCGTTTTCTCGGGCACAAACCACAATGCTGCATGCAAAAGAGCCACAGTTTAAGAGAACCGGGAACACAGTATCAGTTAGAATGAATAAAGAGCAAGATATTTCTGTGAATAACAGATAACCCAGTAATAGTCTATAAGCCTGATTTTCACACTATAGTGAATATTTATAGATGAATTTGCCTTCTAACTGAAACAGTAATCCTGCAACAGTCACTTAGCTCCAAGATTACCATTGCATGGGTAGCAGTCCTTGACGAAGAAGACTGTACACCTGTTGAACAGCTATACATTCAGTACTTTACAACCTCGTAAGAGTGCTGGTGAAGACAAAAGTCTTCTGAAACTTCAGTACCATTCTGCTGTTTGATGGACAGAGAAATCCCCACCCCCCAAGTCCAGTGTAAACCATATCATCAGGCTTTTAGGAAATTTACTGAAGAGAAGGAAAGGAAGGAACTGGAAAGGATAAATACATCGTAAAGCTGATTACAAGCAAAATCTGTCTCAAGATCTGAATTATTTTGACGTATTTGTTTGAACACTTCCACTTGGTTGGTCTCAGTCCAGAATTGTACTCCTTCACAAGTAACTTTTTGCCTGATACTTTCTAGAAGTTATTTAAATTAATTACTTAAATAAGTATTTATCAAAAAATAAAATTTTGTCAATTCTTTCTATACTGAATGCAGACAATACCACATAATAAAAACTGGGTAAAAAATGACAATTGAATTAAGCAATACCAGACTCTCATAAATTTATGTTACTCGTCTCTAAAGAAATTAAGCACCACAGCATGCTCTATCAATGACCCTACACATTTTTGCTAATATTTTCACATAATTGATGTCACAGACCTATCTCAGACTAATGACATTATGTTTGCAAGTTTCTAGTGCTTTCATCAAGGAACTTGGAAAGTAATTTCCCGAAGACTTCATCTGTTTCTGTCTTCATTTTCTTGAACTCTCATAGCTATGAATAATTTGCCTTCTAACATTTCTCTTTCCTCAAGATTCTAGAAATTTTCCTTTATGATCAGGTCCACATCATGAAGACCATGGCCCTGAATCATTTAAGTACACAAACTTGTTCTCAACTTCAACCAGAAGAGTGGTCTTTTTGAAACTGGTGGGGAAAATGTATAATTTTAAGTCATACATGTGTTTTACAAGCCACGGTCCATATTTTTTTCTTGGACTGGAGAAGTCAGCCAGTAGTAGAAGCACAGAAGGAAGGATGAAAGGACAAATGGAAGGACAGAAGGAAGGAAAGACAGAAGGAAACCTGCTTGCAGCTTAGGCGTACAGGTTGGGTTCTGTATGACACGAACATGCATGTAGTCTGTCACCTAGTGAGTGCGACCAGGTCCTCGCCTCTTCAGATATCCCAAACTACTCCATACATTCCCGCTTCCTACAGGAACCCCAGACACCTCCTGCAAACTATTCCAATTAGGTGGAAACCTGCGCCATGGCTGGCTTCACTGCAGCTGTGAAAGGTGTCTGCCAGTGTGGAAAGGTTTGTAAAACTGGAGAATTTATTTCCTTCCTGTTCTTTTGCTTTGCTGAGTTATTTTGCTATCTCCCCCTGCCTATAATAAGAATTTGGCAATCCAATAAGAATGGGACCAGAGAGGCAGGAAACTGTCGAACAAAACGACCTTTAATTTCACCAGCGATACCAATTCGCTCTGCACCAGCCTTAGCGCATCTCTGCCTCTACTTCCTGGTCTCTACAATGGAGCTAAGATTACTCCCCTGCATCCGCTACCAGGTAGTGCAGAGCTCTGAATGTGTTAAATGCAATGTTAACAGTTGATAATTGGTTTAATTAGGAAATGTAATCCTTGCCTTGAGCAGCTTGCTGTCTCCCGTCTCTTCTTGAAATCTGCTATTTTATTAGACTTTATTTGGTTCCCCAATCTCCCTTTTAAGTCGATCACTTTCCCATTTTATTTTTCATTTACTGTAAATACAGCAGTAGAATCCTTTGTTGGTTGAAACACCCTTTACAATTCAACATTCAGTACTGCTAATTATGTTCTTGACTTGCCTATGCTTATTTTTAGAGATTTCCCAATCCACCCCTCACTACTTTTTCTATATATTTTTAAAGAAGCCTTCTGTTTATAATTATTTTTACATTGCCACTTAAACAAACTTGCATCTGTTGCCTTTTTTCCCCTCTAGACTGAACCGGCATGGATTTTAATTGCATCACCAACTGTTTCTAAAACACTTCCTAGAGTCTGCACTAGATTCCCTCTGCATAATAAAATCTTGACCAATAAAATACTAACCAAAACCTGTTAGGGCATTTCATGTTTGCTCAAAGTCAGCTTTCCTGCAGTCCAGAATGTTCACTTTGCTTCCACCAGCCCCCAAGAATATTTTGAAGTAATGATATTGTAATGTCCTGGGTGTTTCTTTGCTTCAGTCCTATTAATCATACTTGGTATATTTTCTAGGACTTGGTCCAAAATAGCCTCTAACCATCTGAATGCTTCAATAAGCTGTGGAAGAAAGCAATCCTGAAATACCTCTCAAAATGTGTTCCTCCTCTTCATTTTTATATTGAGTGGCATCCAAATCAACATCTGAGTAATTAAAACTCTGCCAGGATCAAATATCCTGCCTTGTTATAGGATTCTCCAATGTATAAAAACATTTGCTGATTCTGTGTTATTTTATTTTAACTACCCTGGAGATGTAAACTCTCTCTATAGCATCCTAGAATAAACTTACTGTTTTATGTCTCTAATTTCTATACAGATTTCTATGTCAGCCATAATATTTCTTTTCACAAATCAATGTTCTGCCTAACCAGTTCACTTACCTACTGCTTTAATTTACTTAACCCTTTGGCAGATTCTGTATTCTCCATATTATAAGATAGTTCTCTGCAAAATGATTTAAAAAGGTATCCTACTTATAAAATCATAAATATACAAAAAGTATGCAAAATACAAAAATATATAAGTGCACAGAATATTGGCAAGATGCATACACACAACAGAAATTTTTTTTAATAACTGCTTCAGAATTTAATTTGATAGTCATGCTAAAGTCTGCCTAACTTCTTTAGTCGATTTACAGGGTTTGTAGTCACAGGCTCATGATTCTGCCTTGCTGTCAGTACAAATGCTGTTGGTAGAACTGGTTATCTGTTTACCCTTTCAAGTGGAAAATGGGTCTCGATAGATCAGACAGATAGAGCAACAGAGATAGAGCAACAGAGATCAGAAAAGAGTTTGATTAGAGTTTAGATGTCAGAGTCATTGAAAAATGGGGGTGCAACTCTCAGGGTAGTAGCAATGCACTAGTGAGGGAGTTGTGATATGGAGAGAGAAACACCAGTGATAAGAGAAATATCCTAGTCACTGAAGTAAGGTACTAACTGAGAGCCATCTCAGGCAGTAGAAGAGTGCAAAAAGAGTTGGAATTGCAGGGAAGTTACCTGGATAGATAAGATGAAAAGCCTGCACAAAATCAAGGGTCTTTGTGCAGGATTCAACACAGAATGAGACAAATTTCAGAGGTTGATAAAAATGGTTGGAATTATGTACCCTGTGATCCCTGAGCATATCCATGATTCTTCCCTAAACGAAAGCACTTTTTCTTTTTGACTTCTCCTACTATCAACAAGTAAGAGAAAAATATTATATACTCACTTTCATTTTTTGCAGATACAATTCTACACATGAATTTCTAAAATATTTCCAGTTGTGTATTTCCCATGTGATATTCATTTCAGAAATCACAACAAACTGCAGCAGGTTTGTCCTTCTAATTTCTCTCAACTCACTAATCAACCCTCTCATTATCATTGCTAACATTTGGCCTGTGTTGAATAATCTTTTTCCAATTAGCCTTATGCTCTCTTACTGAGATGGTTACGCAAACACATATCAGTTAGCTCTGTTCTAGTAGAGCTTCCATAGTGTCCACCTTGGTTTGTGACATAATCCCCTTCTTTTCTTCCTTTGCTGCATTCATCCCCTTCCTCTGAGTTACCTGCAGATGCCTAAAAAACCTTTAGCCACTTGGACAGTGAAGGGGTTTTTTATATCTTTTTTCAATTACTGTCTTCTTAGAATCCCGTGATAGCAATGGATTTGGAAATAAAACTTCAGAGAAGTTCTGAATTTCAGGAATCTATTAGATCATTCACACTAGGATGAAGATGTTCCAAATTGATGGCACCACCTGAGCTTTAAAAGATTTAAAATTCCCTCATGTTCTATGGGAAAAAAACAGTTAGAAATACACTCAGGCAATTTCAGCATTGGGAACCCACTACTTGGGAAATCCTATGCAGGGCAGGATGAATGTACGTGTTACCATTGCATTCCTCTGTAATGGCTTAAATTGGAGTACACAAAACTTAGGGAAAGATTTAACATTGTGGCCCTTGAGGAACTAGCTCTTGCCCAAAGCATATTCTCCTGGCCTGGTGTCCAACTACACAGGGCACAACTGAGACTCGTAGTTGCCCTCAACTATGACGATGCCAGACCAGCACCAGTACAAACAAAGCAGACCCAGAAACGTGTCCACTTGCTTCTTTGAACCCAAACTTCTTTACAATGTCCCAACAAAACCAATTTGGTGTCTTTACATTGAACTCAGCTCTTCTCTTGACGCTGTGCAAGTAGGTACACAGCAGTGCCTGGAGAGGAGCACCAGAGGCTAGCTGGACAGGCAGCCTTTTTTTCCTGTTCTGGAGCTTCCATGCTGTACCACTGCTCCTCCATCACACCTTTTCACTTTATTTTGGTTTTACCAACCAGAATGCTGATAGTAGTCTCAAATATACTGAAAAAAAGACTGATAAATGTCTCGAAGATAAATATCTTCAATGGAGCTTAGGTCACTTCTTCG
>VYZM01017494.1:179841-310401 GCA_013398915.1 Dromas ardeola | reverse complement strand
CTGGAACACCTCTCTTATGAGGAAAGACTGAGGGAATTGGGTCTGTTTAGTCTGGAAAAGAGACGGCTGAGGGGTGACCTAATTAATGTGTACAAATACTTCAAGGGTGGGTGTCAGGAGGATGAGGCCAGGCTCTTTGCAATGGCGCCCGGCAACAGGACAAGAGGTAATGGGTACAAACTTGAGTGTAGGAAGTTCCATCTCAACACGAGGAGGAACTTCTTTACTTTGAGGGTGGCAGAGCACTGGAACAGGCTGCCCAGAGAAGTGGTGGATTCTCCATCTTTGGAGACATTCAAAACCCCCCTGGACGCGTTCCTGTGCAACCTGCTCTAAGGTGGCCCTGCTCTGGCAGGGGGGTTGGACTAGATGATCTCCAGAGGTCCCTTCCAACCCTATGATTCTATGATTCTATGACACCCATTTCAACTAACTACTTGGTTCCAAAAAATTAATGTTTTCTTCTCTGTCAGTAGACATGTCAGTGGTTTTTTCTGTCTCATGCAACTGTTGAATGAGACACCTAGAATTGTCCCTGATTATCCGACAACGTACCATCTCTATCCTAAACATATCACCAGCTGCTCCCTAGTCTTTCTACTCTTATGTTACAGAAACATAATCTGGGAAGGTGGCTGGGAAGGAGCCATGGCACTTTTGGACAAAGTTCTTATTGTGGTTAACCAGAGGACTGCGACTTCATGTTAAGCCTTGGCGTTCATTGTCCACTCAGTAAAGATAACGACTGTAGTTCGAGACATGCACTACGCATTATTGTTTATTTGCAGTAAAGGATGCAGTATTTTCAAATCCTGAAAACCTTACAGACTAAATAGTCAAAGAATGCAACTGAATCATCCCTTATGCCACAGAAAAGCTAGAAGATGGACAGGAGTTGCTTGAAGTTGCGCTAATAAAAAATAGGAATTGCACTAAGGAGAAAGAAGCTCCATTATGCCCTTATGCAATCCAGTGCATAAATGAATTTTCAGCTTCAAGAATAATATAATTTACGTTTAGCCTTGCATAGTCCAGAATAGTTGTCCCAGTTGTCATGCAAATCCAGGGTAACTCAGGCAACTAACCACTGTGCTATTTTAGATACCCTAGAGTGTTGCCTCCAGCTGTCACAGATCCTCCCCAAGTCCTCCACCACATTTGCTAGCCTTGTGAAGGTGTCTGAGGTACCTAAGGGAATCTATCTAAAGTGATCCACATACTTTTGTCTAGGCAGCTGAATCCCACCCATTATGTTTTCCCTGTTTTAATATTGGGGCAGTAAAGAAGATTAGAGTCCATGTTTCTTGACTGCCCCGGGATATGTTCGATGCAAAAAGAACAGTTGCTCCAGCTTAACAACCCCTCTGTGTAAAAAGCAGAATAAAGAGGTCACATCAGAGCTGAAAATTGGGCCAAAGAGAGTATATTTTCCTCTGGATGCACAGTTATAATTGCTATTATGTTTAGGGAATTGGGCTTGATCACTGAATGGAAAACACTTTGCAATTAAGCGGGTTGAAAGCATAACTAGATTTGAATAATTGATGTTAATTTCCATTTGCAGGGAAGACTATCACAATGCTGAATCCAAATGCCATGCAATCTTCTGGTCCATTCCCTCATTTCTTGTTGCCATAAATTGCAAGGTAATGCTAACTGGAGGGTCTTGTACAGAATTGCTATATGGATCACATCCCATCTGAAACCAGGAAGAATCCATGCTTGCATCACTTATGCTCATGAAGCAAGTTCTTTCCTTATTTGGTTATACAATTAACTTGAATGAAACTGAATGTAATGCCTTGAAAACAATACTAAATTAAATGGTAATGCAGTAATCCATCAGTTACAACGGGGCAACTAATGGCTTGAAATAGCTTTGTACAAGAGTTTCTAGCTGGATTAATAATATAATTAATGCTATGTATTCACCATTAAAGTAGGAAATAAAATATTGTTTTAGTTAATCTCTCTTTGTCATTGATGGGGAAGTGCAATGCAACCAAAATGAATATTCATTGTAATGTAGTGCCTAAGTATGCAAGTACCTACCAAAAAAACCCCAACAACCAGAATTTGCCAATTATTGAAACATAGTTGTCACTGGGATTATTGTAAGTATCAGAAATGGTGATCACGTTTTTAATAATCTTATTTGTCCTAAATGCAATAATAGTCACGCTAGCTTTGTACAGGTGAGAGAGGAGGATTTGAGTGGCACTGTGAGCTCGTAGCCTCAGTATTCAGTTGGTTCCGTTTTTTCACTACCAGAAACACAGAAAACGGAAAAAAGATAGATGTAAATTACCTGGCCAGCTGTAGCAAGAAGGAACAGAACAGAATCTATATCTGGAGAAAAGAAGGGAAGCTCGCTCCTCTGTTTTCTGACGTTACACACGCAGATGATAAATTACTCTAGATTTTCACGCTTCCTACTGACATCAAACAAAGCTCGAGAACTGCAGGAATCCAAAGCCCCATGCATGCATTTAGTGTCCCTTGCGTGACACACATGCAAAGGGAGGCGCAACTTGTGTCACCCTTTCCAGTCTCTTCCTTTACACCCCAGATCTGAATTATGCCAATCACCCACCTGGCTAATTTAATTTACAAAAGCAATCAGTTCCATTGCTGACAGTTGTAAAATAGCCACCAGCTCCATGTTATAGAGCAGAGTACCTCACATTAACTCAGCAGATCTCAAAGACGTGGCTTAAACACCGTCGCCGTTGGCCAAGGACGGGGTGGGAGCAGGAGGAGGCTCAAGAGTGCAGAAGGGGGGCGAGAGCTCTCTCCCACCTGGATCCCACCATGGGGACATGCCCATAGGCCTTCAGGGAGGGAAGGGAGGACTTTTTTTCCTTTTTTCTCTTGCATTTTGCGCTCCTGTGCAAAGCTGCTGCCTGATGGCCAAAGCAGAGGGCGCAGGGCTGCTCTCCAACTGCCGCCAAGGGGGCATGGGGAGGGGGCCAAAGCCAGAGGGAGAACAGCCAAGCACACCCCATGTCCCACAGCTAAAACAATCCTGCTCAAGCGATTTACAGATGACAGAAGTCCTCACGCTCACAAGAGAAAGCCATGCTGAAGCGTGTGATGTGCACAGGCATGCTAGGACTTTAAAGCCTTGCAGCCCACTCCTTTGAATACCTTTAGATCAGACAGCTCTGCACATAAGGCTGTATTTCAACAGTTGTTTAACACTTCCTATGGACCTAAAATGTAGCTGTAAAAAGGAATCCAAAGCTCTGATGTCATGCTTTTTATGGAAAATTTGCCCAAAGAAACTGGTTCACATATGATGTGAGCTAAGGACTCAAAGATTTAAATACAGCATCTATAAATAGAAGTAGGAACAAATATACACACAGACACATTACAATTCATCCTGTTATGTTTACAGTGGCCTTTGAAGCAGATATAAAAATTCTCCATCGCAACAGGGATTGCTCAGAGTCTCCCCAGGAGAAATGACTTGTTCCTGTACATCTTTGGACCGATGAACTGGAAAGCAAAGATAACAGTACTGGCTCCTCCTTCTTTCACCTTTCCCTCTCCCAGGTTTTGTCTTGCCCAGTAGCTGAACAGATACAGTTGTTTCTGAGCTGCGGAAAAGCAAGGGAATGGCAGTTCTGCTTTGCTTCCTGATGCTTTCCCCTGACTCTAGCAGAACACCCTGTGGGCAAGGTATATTCAAATAGACTGTTAGCACATGTGCAGAGGTCGCTTACAGAGTAAAAAGCTATCTTGTATTATTTACAAGTAGTATTAGGTAACATTTTGGCCACGGAGACACAAAGAAGCATCCTGAGATCATTAAAGCTCTAAAGTGCATGTAAAGCAGAAGGGTGTCTTTTTAAGAGGTTATCAAAGGATCCCACATGACTATCAAGTCGACTCCGACGGAAGCAAAAAGAAATATGCCTGTTAACATAAATGGGAAACTCAGAGTAAGTAGAAAGGCATTCAATCTGACTGTCTCTGAAAACCAGAGAATGTGTATTTCAGTAAAGCTGAGATTTTAACTTGTGATTTAAAGGAATCTATATGTTTCAGATAAGAAGCATAGCCCATTAGACATCATGCCTAGTAATGTGCAAACGTTTAACATATCCACACAGATAGATTTTTTTTTTTGTTTGTGTGTTTGCTATTTAGTGCGTGGAAGGGTGGTAAAGAAAATCAGCTTTTCTTACTATATTTATTTTATGCTTGTAAGGGAAATGGAAGAAAACAACACAAGATGCCATAAAACCCAAGGGGTGAGTCGGAAAAAAGGTTAAAATAACTGTATAGGACAGAGTCTCCACTGACCTTGTGCATTCTGTCCTTTAGATGTAAACGCTGCCTTTCAAACCAAGAGTATTTTGTATTTCATTAGAGCCTACAGAAGAACAATAGAAATGCAGGAAGTGTAAAAATCAGGCTTCTGCGAGATAGCTTGAATAAACTAGAATTAAGAGCATATCCCACCCAATTAAGGGTTTCTTTTGTGTTACAGTCATGCCTAAGTATTTTCAGATATTGAAGGAGATGTTTATGGATATTTGTGGCTATAATTCTGTGTCTCCCAAGAAGAGGGAAAAACTGCATGAGAAGCTTTAGTTTTGGGGGAATAAACACAGAAAAGGGAGTGTAAAAAAGTGAGTAGCAAGTGGAGGGAAAAAAAGAGATCAAGAGGGAGAGAAAAAGTCATTTTGAAGTCATTTGGGTTTGAGGGTAGGGAGAGGGAATTACTTAGAGGTTGTTTTTTTTAATTGTTTGACTGTCTACAACTGACCTAGGTGTCTTAAAGTCTGGAACAGAATTGAACCATTAAGGAGTCAATAACTAGCAAAAAACCCCCTCGTTAAGTTATGAATGGATATGTTTTCACGCCCCTTAGCAGGAAAATACTAGTTCAAAGAGAAGCCTGTTCAAGTGTAGAACAGTGTCCCCCTCAGAAAACACAGGTCCTCTGCACTTCTTGGGATCTGTGGATAGTGGGATCATGGATGTGAAGCTGGGGACAATCCTCTGCGATTCCTCTGCGATCCTCCACCTTCACCTATAATTTATTGACTGCTGTCATGGCATGTGATACTGTGCAAACACTGCCCTAGGGTGTTTATCCTCTAAATCAGACACAGATAATAGAAGTCAGACACAAAATACCAGGGGAGAGTCCAAACCAGATGGAGATAATCCATTTTACATCAGATGTGGATGTGACTTTCTCTTGGGCTGATTACTTCTTGTTAGAAGAGTGCTTCGCTCAAGGATTTAATTGAAAAGTGGCCATCAGTCCTACCAAGACAAAGAGCTTCCTTGCAGGACACGGAGATTGAGTGCCACAACTGTAAATTAAGAGCAGGGAGCGCTGTTCAGGGACACCCTATGACTAAAGACAGTTTAGCCAAGGTTCTGGATGCAGCATAGACGTATCACGTAGTGCCACCCTTGAGTAATTACTACATTACAAAGTGGCTGTTCTGCGTCTACAGAACACAGAAAGTATGCCACGCTGACCCGCTGCCTTGTTCAGAGCCAGCTTTTATTTCTGTGCCCCGTCTTACATTGCACAGGCTATATTTTACTCAGGGGGGAAGAATAAAACTGAGTTATACTAGTGCAGTCTTTTGCCTACTTCAGCTATTTAGACTGCAAGCTCTTTATGGGTCTGACCATGTTCATGTATAGGAGGGGATGTCACAATCTGACATGTGCTGAATAATTCCAGATCTTAAATTTTGGCAAACTTGCTGACGCACCTTTAAAATCATTATAATAAATATCCCCAAAACAGAGCCATCAGGACCCTGAGGTCCAACAGCTGCATTTCCCAATGCACCAAAAGTCTTCGCTGAGATGGTTACATACTAGATAGAACTCCTGGGCGACGATTAAAGGACAGAAAGCCCCAGTGTCTCACATGAGAATATTTCCCACAAAGCTACCACTCTATCAGTGATCTCTCAGCCCTGATCTCAAGAGAAATGTGTAAAACATTTCCAGACATGAGCTTGGGAACTAAAGTTTGTAAATCTACTGAGTATCAAAAACTTTATAGCCCATACAGTTATTAGTTGAAAACTTTCTCAGTCTCATGCTCGCTTGCACTACTACTAAACTCTTCAAGTTCTGGAGGGTATGAATTATCCTTTTCTCCAACAGTAACATCCTCTGCTTCCAACTGACCTAATACTTTTTGTCTCATGGTCTAACTGAGATTCAGCTAATTAAACTCAGCTTATATTTGAAGTTTGCTGTTTCTATTTCGAACATGAAAGGTGTGCAAAAATGGTTATCTCCTCTGCTAGGAGGAGCTAGAAATTTTAATAAAAGGTGTTCTCTCTCTCTCTGCCTAAAAACTTACTGGACAAAAAAACTAAGCTGCTGAAGAATTTCTAGAGGGAAACTTCAAATTTACCAGATTTTTCCATATATACCTTCATGAAAAGTAAAATAAATATTATTTTAAATATTTCCACTATGTAAATATTTCCAGATACTGAATGGAGACAACACTTTAGGCTGTATTTAACACATGAAGGAATCTCAGCGCCAGTGCCGTAAGATCTCATCCTCTCTGAACAACTCAGCTTTTTGGCCAAATCACATCTTTTCATCCTTTCTGGTACACAGTGGTCACCCTTCTTATTCAAGTGCATAGTGTCCCCCCCTCAGGACTCACATCTAGCCATTATGAAGTACAGGAGAAGTCACCAAAACAAAATGTTTCTATTTGCTTCAACAATTACTGCAAACTGGATTCTTTGAATCTTCATTCACATTTGGTCTATTTTGCTCTGCAATTAGTTTCGCTGGGATGAATGGGACACTTGAAATCTAATGCATGCCTCAGCGAGGGTAAGTATAGTGGAATCAGGCCATAACAATGGGTAAAGTAAACACATTCTTTTGTTGCCATCCATCCTCTTCTTAAAAGCCCTATTTAAAATAGCCGTCAGACAAAGAAGATGATGAAAACACACAAAACGAGGCCATGAATAACAACATAATTCAGATTAAGAATTCTAACCCAAATGGCCTTCAGAATTAATAGGCCATTCAAGGAAAAAGAGTACCCTCAATAAAAACAACTATTTGTGTGAAATGCTCCCTTTATACCTTTAATTTAGGCAGAGCTTTTCCTCCTGAGCTGCTGTTTTGCATGTATTTATGTGCTTCAGTCCACATCCAGGAGGAAAGAGAAACTATCCGTTGTACATACCTACATATACAAAATGAGTAAGAAATATCACTGCAATTACAGGACACCAAAACTCAGCTACTATAAAACTGCATGATGCAATTTGGTTAGTTGTATAGCAATACCTAAATTATCACATCATTTGGATATTACTGACTGATTTCCTTTGGAAGTCACTTGGTAGCAACAGTGAGTGTATGTTATACATGAAGAAAGCATTTGGATGTCTGTAAACTATAATAATAAAATTTGTACTTACATGTAGAAGTCATTTCCATGCATATTTTTTTTTCCTTTGTAATACAGAGAAATTATAAAGTTTGTAAAATGATGCCATAATACTTTGGAAGATTGGGTGATTCATGCTTTGTTGCAGGGCAGCAACAACTCACTCTCTGTGGTGACATTTTCCTGAAAAAGTCTCTCACCAGCTCCTCTCAACTATATAATGATTGACACTGCCCACTCCAAAGACTCCCAAGCAACTAGCTACAAAAATATCTTTTCTGATGATTTGTTATGTTTTATATCCCCAGTGTCTTATTCTTTATCTTCCCGAAAAACTTTCCAACCCATAAAAGTCTGTACAGCCTCGCCACTAACAGGATTTTGTTCCAGTTGCACTGGCACTCACCTCAGGTATGAGTGATACAATTTCTGGTAACAGCTACGAATTTCCTGATGTACTCGAATTTCCATAAAAGATTTCTAGTTAATGCAGGCAAAAGAGACTAAGTATGAAAATCAATTACAAATAAATGAGACTTACTCAGTATAAACCAAAGTGAGTTGGGTTTTGGTTTTTTTTCCCCCCACCATGCTGTGCTCTGTGTTTAAAAGCACATGAATGTCACTGGGAAAAGTAACGAGGAACAAGAAACCAGACTGAATCTGGAACAAAACTGGAATTTTTTCCAAAGGAAAAGCCCAACTTGACAATGGCAGAAGTTGTTCTGACTGAATCAATCAGGAAGAGTTGATAGAAATTGCTCAGAAATCAAATAGTCATTATCCAAAATGCTGCAAGAAGAGACACCTGATAAAAAAAAAAAAAATATCTCATATGCTGTGCAAAGCTGGACCCTGCAAAAGATTGCACATGCTGCTGCAAAACGAACATGCCAAGGCAATATCCCACCCTTTGCGAGAAGAAAGAGCTGTATCAATTTTTTCAACAGAGCAAGAATTTGTTAAATGTATCAAGGGCAGATTTCATGACCATTAAGGCAGAGTATGCATGCCATTCCTGATTATAAATAAGAAAAAACTCAGAATAATCTCAAAGGAGAAAACATACTTCTGTGGGTTAGGAATATGGCAGCCCTTGATCCACTAGAATTTGCAAGGTGAAAGAAAGCCATTGGAGAAGTCATCAAAAAGGCATAAAAAACGATCTCAACAAATGATTAAAGAGATATGAAGAACTACAAGTGCTAAAGTCAATGGACAAGTTCTCCTTGTTCTTGAATCTGCAAGAAACAGAAAGCAAAGACAAGGATCAAGAGACTCAGTACCCTCCATGATCACTAAAATATTTCTTTTTAATAAAATAAAATATATACATATATATAAAACGTTCACTGTAATGATAAATAGCAAAAGGCAGATAACTGATACTGATATTTCTCCTGAAACCTCGAGTGTCAGGAATGTCCTAGATAGCACAAAGGATCAGACCATGAAGTATGTAATGAATTCTCCTGAAGGGGGGAAGTCGGATGATCGTAAGGCATTGGAAATACAGAGGTCTAAAAGAAAATCTGAAGTCTACTGTGGACTGGAACAAAAGAAAACAAGACTGCAGGGTTCTATGTTCATCTCAGATATACAAAAGATATTTTACAGAAAAAAAAAAACCAAACCATGAATGGATCTCTTTTGTTAGAAAAAAATAACAGGTGGTCATTGACATTTTTACATTGGTTGTAAGAAAGTATGTCCTTGTCCTAGACTACTTAGACTCACTTCCTTCAGATAGCCTTGCTAGATAATACTTCAGTTCAATTGTTATTTTTGCTACCCCTGAAATAGTGGGTATAACTGTGCAATTTTCGACAAATTACATATTTTGACATATTCTGCTGAAAAATCTAAATAGGAAACATAGAAAAACACTCTAAAACCAGACCTTTCTCCATATTTAGCAGTGCTAGATTACAGTTTGGTACCAGTGAAATACAGGTTGCAAGCTGATAACATCTGGTTTGACAGAAATCAGAAAATGAGAATGTTTGCGTTTATGTCAGAGGCACTGGAGGCTTCCAGATGTACAACACAAAACTCTCACTGTGATTTGGAGGTGAAGACATTTCCATTAATTCCCCAAAAGACAGTGAGTAGTCCTAAGGTCACAGACAGCAGTGGCACCTGGGAATTAGTGCCAGAGGCCCACAGATTGCTGTTCCAGTCTCACAGGAACACCTGGAAACAGCAAATATCCCTTTCCACAGTGGCAGATAGTGGGAAATACCAGAGGTGATGCTCCTGCCATTCTGTCAGACACAACAGGCTGATGCTGCTCAGCCTCGGCGCTTCAAAAGACCAGAAAAATAGCACTGATGGAGTCCATGGAGAAACATGTATGTCTGTGGAGCAACACGTGGTGCTTCAGAGGCTACAAGAACGTTATTGGTTTATAGAGGGGAGTGGGTCTGTGAAATCTCATCACCCTTTCTGTGGTTACTAGTTAGTATCACTATGTTTGGCTGCAGAAAGCATGTGTGGGAAGCTGTACCTACAGAAAATCTTTGCTGGAGAGCTGACCTGCTGGAGCTGATGTGCTGTCTGGAGCATGTTTGGAGCAGCGAGCAGCCAGACTCTGCATAAAGCAAAAAAAAACATCCAGCCCACTGATTCGGAGGGACTATTGGCCAGATGTGCCACTAGTGATTGGGGGGGCAGCTCCAGGGACGGCTTAGCTCATGAAAAGCATATTGCTCCCATGAGGGGAAGGGCCTGTCCAGCTCTCACTCTTCCCCTTCGCCAGAGACCCACCCAGGTTTTTGCAGGGTTTGCTTGCCGTCCCTTAGCCCCTTAGGAAAGACACCAGGGGGGTCTGTGGAAACCACGGGGTTAACTCCCCAGCCAAGGCAAGGAGCAGAAGCCCAGGGCCAGGATTACCAAGGGGAATAGGAAAGGTGGGAAGATCCCCACCCCCTTTCAGTAGCAACGAGCTATTAATTTGCCTCGGCCATGTCTTGTGGAACAACAGCCCGCAATCAATCTCTGCTCAGCATTAACTGCAGCAGCAGAGCGTTTCTGACAGACTAAATGCACACAATGAATGGCGAGGAGAGATAGCAAGTGGGTTTGCTGTGCTGTTCTCATACCTTCAAGTTCTGGAAATTGAAAAAAAAAAAAATGTGCTGCCCCACCCTACTTTTGGAAATGGGTCTCACATTCCTCTGTCCAATGCAAATCTACAACATACTGACATTTTTTACTGGAATAGAAGCAGCAAATGCTAATTATTAACCAGTTACTAGGTATGGTTGTCAGCTGAATCATATACATTCAGCAGAGGAATTGCTGCATCTGTTATATGGGAGCCAGACATTGTACTGTATTGGGAATGAACCGAATTTCAAGTAATGCAGTGTTCTTGTTACAGCTTCGGAACAGATGCCATTTTGTCATAGCTGCTGACATAATTTTGAAGATAAGAAGATTTGGAGATTTAGTCCATGATGTTTTAAAGCTGAACACAGAGAGGATTAAAGCTTTAAATTTAAACATAAGCTAGATATGGCCTTACAACACAGGGTTATATCAAACATATCCTAAAAAATATTTTAAAAAAAACAACATAGTGTTTTTAATTTATTGTAATTGTGGTACTTATGCTACTTCAATTATTATTTTACCATCTCATATATTATTAACCACTATTGTCAGAGAATAATGTAGCCAGAAAACCTGACCCAAGATTGCTGTTCTGGAAAAAAAAAAAGTAGAGCTAATGAGGCTTGGTTTCCTTGGATTAAGTTTTATCGACTTTCACATCTAGGATGATGTAAACTCCAATGCAAGCTTTTCCCTGTGAGTGGGACCGCTTAAATGAACATCTCCTGTGTGCATTTGCTGGTGTCTGGTACTGTACGAGCTCATGCTGTAGTATTCTTTTCAATCAAGGATATTACACTTTCTCTTCTCCACCCAGCCTTGAATTTTCAAACAGCTCTGCAGCATTAATATTTCAAAATGACGAACTTGTTCATTGTTGACTGATTTAGCCCAATGGGTTTGAGTCTATTTGGTGGGAGGGAAGAGACACTGCCCCATATTTGAAGTCACAATGATCACTCAAGACTTTTTGAATAGAAGACTTCTAGTGGGCTTATATTCAAAAAGAGAAATACAACATGACAATTAAAGACGCGGTAGAAATTTCTTCAGCAATCTCCAATTTAATCTGAAGCTAACCAGTTTGGGTATGGGTACGGGGAGACACAAAGTGCGGAGTTAAGGGCACAGACCAGGTAAACTAAAGGATGTGTAGTCCATACTGCTCTCTGGTCTACTGCAGCTAATGTACTGATACTCAAATTAAGTTTAGGACAGTTCAAAGATACACCTTTATGTCCAGGGAAGCTGAACTCTCATTTTTGACCACAATGCAGTCTGTACACATAAGCATATATCCCATTGTAGTCCCGATGTATATCAGTATAAATGTAAGACAAATCATTTCAATAAAACGAAACAGGAGTCACTTCAGAGAAATGAGTCCAACTCAGACATGAAAACTTAAGAACTCGATACTGTGATTCTGGGCCCAGGGGAAAGGAAACAGAAAATGTAGTTGTAACTGTTGTAACTCCTTTTTACATATTGTGTGTGAGAATTATCTTTTACTAATTAATTAACCTTAGTAAAGGTCTCTCATTCCGTCTAGGACTCTCATTCCGTCTGGTCATCTAAACTCTACATTAAACCAGTATTTGTTTTCTGTCGAGGTTTGGTCATGCTTACATATACTATAACAGATTTCAAATATATCAGACCACACTCCAGCTGAATAGTTTGAAACCAAATCAAAGTCTCACCTTTTGCAAGACTAAAAGAAGGACTTGTAGTGCTTTTGACAGTGATTGAGCCAGGTCTTATGGGAGCTTTCAAGTCTTTTACTAATACCTACTCAAACCGCTTCTTCTAGACATAGAATCACTATGGAAAAAATTACTGTAAATGCTTATCAGTCTCTATCACTTTTGACTCCTTTAACAAGACTTTCAAGTGAAGACCTCACACAGACATGCTGCCAATAGCCTAAGTGGGTAAAAATAGTTTTATAAAAATCTACAGTGAAAGACTGAGCCCTCTGATTATCCTGCCTGTCATTAGACATTTTAGTGCCTTGTCCATGATCCACTGACCCCATAGATGTTCATTGTTCATGATTATTTCTAATGTAGAAGGCTTATCCTTAATGTTGCTTCGTATCTGCACCTGAGGATCATTGCTACTGCAGTTCAAACGTTTTTGCAATCAATACACAACTGCTGGTCTCACACTCACAAACACAGAATAGGAAAAAATGTCAAACTCACAAAGACAGGCAAAAGTAGAATGGCTGGCACTGTATGGGCAAAATAACTGGCAGCAGGCAAAGTATTTTTGCCTTCCGCTGACACTTTGGCATATACAGTAATTTAATGTCTTTTATGCTAGTAACATGTACAAGAATTTTCTGAAAAGCTGATTGAAAGTGTAAGCTGAGGAAAAGGAAGTGGAGAAAGACAGGGGACAACTAACTAGGTATATCATCAAATAGCTCTTCTAGGAAATAAAGAAGTCCAATCTTCTGATATAGGAATGGTTTTACATTTCAAAACTGAAATCAGTCCGATGTAAGTTACAATAGGTAAAATGGGACATTCTGTTTAGCCTCTACTTTGGTTTCGATGTCATCTTCAGGGGGTATGCAATTAATCTCTGCAGGTTTGTCTGAGTCTCTTTGAGCTTTTCACTTAAGGCTTAAAATGATCTGCAATGGATTCCTGTACCATGTGGACTCAAGGTAGCACTAAACCAACTCCATTTGGATTGTTTTATCTTGTAATTTCATTGATTCATAGGGATTTAACAACACACCATGTTTTGAGAGATAAAACTTATCTCACTTAATATAATTGTTCCCTTTTCATATCAATGAGAAAGGACATCTCGTTGGCTCTCAAAAGGAAAAAATTGATTTGAGGCCTGATGTAAAGTCACCCTCAGTAAATTCTGTTTAACCTAATGGAAAACTACTTGCCAAAGTTAGTCCATCAGAGGACCATATATGTCACTTTTCTCAAGACTCATTAAAATTTCTTTACCTTAAGAACATCCTAGACATGATCCCATTCCAGGATTTCACTTTTGATGTTCTTTGGAAAAATAGATCTTGCTCCAATTGTTGTAGCTGTCAATGCCAATGTCATTTTTTTTTTCTACTGAAATATGAAAGGTAGATTTTTTAAGGTCTGAAAGGCATTTCCTTTTGGGGGCTTCCAGGGACTGGGGTGAAGAGGACAATACACCATTCCTGCGAAGTTCAAGATGAAAGAAGCAGTTACATTGTCCTACAGATCTATTAGTTCCTACAGGTGACTGTCACCCTTTCCGAGTTCGACACACAAGTAAAGGCTTGTGTGCTGAATCTTAATTCATGTACTTGTTTCTCTCTATCGATTTCCTGCTATCGAATTTTCAGAAACACATGAATTAGAGAAGCCTGTAGCTGTCATTTTATACTTAGTCGGTTAAATGGGTAAAGACGAAACCATGACGCAGTGAAATCCTCATAATCTTAAAAAAATGGTTGTAAACTGAAATAATTTTGGCTCTCATTTGATTTTCTGGTTATATTTATACCACTTTCGTGGAGAAGCTCTTTCAGCAGGAAAACAGACAGAGGTCTGAAAAACAAAGCTCTACAGTCTTGTTACCCTTCTTAGGATATGAAAACTGTTTACCAGTATAAAAAGCACAAATCAGTGTCTCCAGACCTAAAATAGATCAAAATGTTTGCACTGGGGTCATCACTCTCCTGTATTACAGCTCTAGAGGGAGAAGCGCCAGCTTTATTCACTGCTGGCAGCCCCCTGGGAGGGTACCTTGTGTTTGGCCGAAAGGCAGGCTGTGGTTTGTGGTACTCTGGCTCCTGGATGGCTCCTTAGCTGTGTGTGCATGTGGCATCTGTGCAGCTGCGAGGATTTCAGTTTCCTCAAAGTGGGCTGTCAGGGAGGAGGGAGGAGGAACATCGCCTGCAGGGACTCCACTGTGGGATGGAGACAGAAATATTCAAGAAGAAGCAATGGCAGGTACACATCCAGACCTTCAGAAGACAGAAAAGAAACTCCCCCTAGGGACCCAGGAGTTAATGTGTGGAGGGTTTCTGTACTTAAGAAATCTGAAGAACATTTCTGGACTAAGAGCAAAGACGACCCTCTTTGCAAAGGCACAATGAGTATGAGGTCAGTGTTATCCTGCAGATCCTGTGTAAGATGCAAAGTTCATAAGTTTTCCTCCAGAAAAGCTTTGGTTTTGAGGGTCAAAATTCCTGTTATGTGTACATATTTTTTTCTTGAGGAGGGATTTGCAGACCTACCTTGCATTTGCCCTTTACTTGTAGTCCAGTCACACCATCAGCTGAGCACCCGAGCCCAAATGACTGGGTCTTTGTTTGTGGTGTTTCTTCTTTCTGGACTGTTACTCATTCATCTTTTGATGTTTTCCCTTTCATTAAGAAAATAATATCTACTTAATATCATTTTATGTCCAAATGAACCTTTTCTTTGGAATCATGACTTTTCTCATAATATCATGTCACACACACCATCAGACTCCAGTCCTTTTTGACAGACTAATGTGACGCAAAAATATCTAAATCCACAGGGGCAAGATCTTTCTTGACAGAAACTATCAGAGAAAGCAGCACACTGTTCCCATGAACCTCTCATAGGGGAGAGAAAAGGGTGAGGGTGGAGGACCAGTATCAGCGACAGGACTGATGCTTCTTAGGCAAGTTGTGGCTACCAGAATAACTTAGCCTGGAAACTGGATTCAAACATGCTGATGGCTGCAACCTGCTTTGCATCTCTCTTATCCTGCGTGATACCTAAAAATTCCTTTTCCTACCACAATTATTAAACAAGTACCCCACTCCCTGACAGCATAGAGAAAGAAGTCTTTTTCTCAGAAAATTACACTGTATTTTAAAAATGAAGCTTTTTTTAAGACCCAGAAAATATGATCAAATGTTTCTGCAAATTTCAGAATTCAAAATTTTCTGCTGTCCATAGGAAAAAACCCAAACCCCATACTTTTTCGTCATATGGCTCTGTACACATGCCTATGTACACATACGCTTACATGTGCCTATGTACATAGGTCTCTGTACCCATACACATAGAGTGCATAGATATGCAACAGCACAACATACTTTTATTTCCCATCACTTCCTATTGCCCAAGAGCAGAGTGAATACAGGTGGCCTCATAATAGCAAGCATAAAAATGATGACCGTTTTTATATTGTAGACTAATCCACGCTGTCAGATGTACCACCATCTGTGTTATTCAGTACTACTGCTCACTGCCTGCTGCCACCAGCACTGACCCACCATTGGAGAAATTGCAGGAGGAGATGCTTGGCTTTATGAGAGAGCTTGAAACTGGTCCCAAAGTTAACTACGACATAAACCCCAAAGCTGGACTTACGTGTGTATTCAAACGGTGTCGCCTGCTGTTACACAGCCACAGGCATATCTGAAAGGGATGGTCTCCACTATTTCCTTGTCAGAGGCCAATGAGTTAAAATAATCAAGGCCAGAAGATGCTTCGTATGGTTGTGAGAGAAGAATTAAAGATCCCAGTGACTCAGGCTTGCTTAAAACATTTGCCTCTGCAGCTGTCATCGCTGCGGTTCCACAGAAACACTCCTAGCACCAAGTCTGTGCATGAATCAGGCGTCAAACCTGCACCAGCTTCTACAGGACTGCCAGGCTCCAATTATTGTCTGGTGAATCCTCACAAGAGAAAACCCTTGTCACAATTTGGGGACTATTCTCTTTTCATTTTCTGTTACTTAGTGCTTTAAAATCATGCCCTAATGAGTGCTGGTCAACATCAACGTTAAAACGAACGTGCGCTGTGCAGAATAGCAACTAAGAGGATGTTAAGACCTACTATACTTGCAGTCAGCTCTTTGTTTTCCTTCCTTTTCCCTCACATCCCCAGGTGCTAATGAAGAATGCTTTCTGATAGGACAAATGCTGTGGCAGTTTCATTTCTGGTAGGCTAGTACCTGATTTTACTTTATTATAGTCAGTTGTATTTTGAGAATGAAAGGTTATAAAAGCCATTATAAAATTAAAACATTGCAAGACTGAAGGATGTTTCCACAATTACAACATTTTAAATAGTTAAAAGAGAAAAAAATCTAACAAAAAAATTATCTTCAGTAGAAAATACAGTTTAGTCACAAATATTTTGTCAGCCTTTGGCCTTTTTCTACATATGTATTCATAATTCACATCACCATCTACTGTATAACAAATAAAACCTGCCAGATGGACTAAAGATTGGAGGTAATAATTACAGATTAAAAATGGACAAGGCATGGTCCTAATTGTCCCATTCCACTTATGAAGGGCCTGAAAATGTAGGATAGGTTCCTACACAAATATTTCTTCAAGGGTGTTAAAATTTTTTTTCACAGTCATAATATTTTTACGTGGCTTTATCAGTAAAACCATAGTGAGAAAACGCAAAAATCCTCAGAATGGCTTAGCAGTAAGGCTACCTACTATGGGCTCCCCAAAGGTTTGTATAATTTTCACATTGCATCCAAACAAGGCTATAGTAGTAGCCTTTGTCCATTCCCACATACTCCTCGCCTGTGACAAACCTTATTCTTTTTCTTGTCACCTAGGTCTGAACCCTTGAACAATTTGAAATCAATTGATGTCCATTAGTCATCCACCAGTAGTTTCTCTAATGTAGTATTTTATGCTATATTGTAATAGTACAATAATGCAATATTTTCATATGATAATTCAATTTAATACACTTTTTCTTTGCTCTGGAAGAATTTATGAGTGAAGGCTGAAGTTTGTCTGACTCCAAAGTTACGCCTTTCAAAGCTGGCTTCTCTCTTCACTCTCTGCATCCAGCTCTGACATACGTCAACAGAGTAGGGCAGTGTAGCTGGAGACCTCCACGTTATATTCTCTCTCTTACAAGATGTCACATTATAATCTTACAATCATGACATCTGTTTCATTGACCATTTTGCTATTCAGAACAAATGAAGTTCTCATTCCTTCAGACTGCTGTTAATAATTTCCGTATATTTGCTGAAAACATGACAATTTATCAACATCTCTTAGAATTAGAAAAAAAAAAACAAACAACCCAAACAGAAAGAAAAATCCGAGCATGCAATAAACATGGTAAATCATGTCTGATATGACAAAAAAGTACCATCAAAGTAGATTGTAAACCTGGAAGAAGGATGAGTCAAGAACATAAGTCAGCATAAAAAAATCTTTGCAGTTCTGAAAATGCTTTCAATAGGTATAAAATTTCCATTATATTACTGAAACATACATATTTGATTGCTTTGTCTTTCACTTCCTTTCTTCCTTGTAGTGCTATGAATAAGAAAGAAATAGAAAAAAGATTAAAAAAGAGAAATGAAGAAAGCATAAAGCAGAAGATTAAATTGTACTTTTTTAGTTCAGCCTTATACAAAATCCATCAAATTAAAAAAGATTAAAAGGTTTGTTAAATTTTCTTGAAAAAGAAAAGTTACTTCTGGTTCAAAAAAAAAGTTGGCTCGCTAAGCGTAGTGAATGTAAAATCTTGAACCTGGTGTTTCTCAGTGGTATAGTAAAAGGAGACTCCAGGCATTAGAAGCTCCAAAAGCTAATTCCTTTTGGTTATACATTGTTATGCTATAGCTATTCCATTTCCTTTATTTAAAAGATGGTTCTTCATCTATATAGCTATTAGTAGAGAAGCATATGCATACAATTGCACTTCAGCATTCTTAAAAATAAATATATTTATTAAAACTGAAGTCCTGGTAAATCTGGAATATATTTAAAATACATTTAGCTGTAAGAAAGAAAAAATACTAATAAGAACTTCACAGAGCATGAAAATTATGGTATGTAAATTGAAGTTGAATTTCAAACAGAACATGGACTCTTGTAGAGCTTCAATTACAAAAATGGTACATTCGGTTCAGCATAATAATAGTGTTCATTCTACCACAAACTGAAGGGTTTTTTTTAACTCAAAAGTCAAGAATTGTCAAGAAATGTGAGCACCACATCACACACAGTGTCTACTGACTACAGGTGTTTTCCAGACACTGACAGGAGTAGCATAGTGTGTCTTTAGCAGAGGCGTAGTGACTATCTTGCCACTGAAATCCATCTATTGCAGATTACAAATATTACCACATTTAGAACAAATTTTTGTCAAGGTTACTTCTGCCAGCAGTTGTTTTTCAGGACTGGATTGGCAGTTTGACTGAGTCCATAATTTTCACAGTTGGAGTTCCATGATTTGTCATGCAACGGTGGCCAGCTCGGCACAGTGGGAAAGTCCACGATCCTATAAATGCCCCAAAGGACGCACCAGGATTTATCATGCGTGTGCTGATCCACTGGGACGGGGTCCAAGTCACAAATCATTCCTTTCACTCACAGGCAGGAGAATATTCCTGATCAACAGCAGTACAAGGATACTGTTCCGATCTGGAGGCTTACCTTCTTGTCGTTGTGCTGCTTTTTTTCTGTTTCTTAATTCATGCATATATAGGTACACACATGCATAGCTTATTGTGTTGACGATGCAGATAAAGACAAGAAAACATTCAGCTTTTGAGTGAAAATGCCTCCTTGCATGCTCTTTGGGCTATAATCGCGGCTATTATTAAATCTGTGAGCTGTTAAGCACCCTCATCTCCACTGGGATAACTAAGAGAAAAGGGGGGTTGGTACCTGGTGGGTCTGGGATCTAAACGATTTATAAAAGCTCAGAAGCTGCTTCTCTAATTCAGAATAAACTGTATTGAGTATGATTTTATGTGTAAAAAGGATTTACAGGCTCATAATAAAGACAAAACCGTGGACTATAATGAGGATTGGCAAGAAAAGTAAGAAGGAAGAGCACAGCATAATGGAAAAGAAAATGGAAAAAGTGGAATACATAAAAGAGTGAGGAGAGCAGAGGGAGAAGAATAAAGCTAGTTTCCTTTCAAAATTCTCTTCTAGCAGGGCTTCCTTATGCCAGTTACAACATATACAGCATCCCCGAAACATTTCTCTTAGCAACCCCCATTGAAAGTTGTTGTTAGCAACGTAGTGATGACTGAAATTCAACATTTTCTGGAGACTGATTAGGTTTCCAGCCTTACAGCTATTATTTCATCTTTCATTGTTACTCTGCTCAGTTATGTGCATTTCTTTATTTTTCTTCTGGCAACATATGTCCTCTACTTTAGGTTCTTTTCAGTTCACGGACCAAGGAATCCTACATCATCTTCTTAAATGGGACTCAGAGTAATAGCTGAGACTACCAATTTACTCTTTTGACACAGATATTTTCTCTGGCCCAGAAGCCAACAGTGGCAAACTGCAGTGCAAAGGGGAGAGCAAGCAGGGGGAGGACAAAAAGTCAGTGAAATAAATAGCTTACAAACAAGTGTAACCCAAAGGTGAAATGAGTCTGTGGGTAGCTGCTGCTCGATTAATGGAAGAAATAAAGCTAAAATACCAGCTCCAAGACAGCTAGCTGTCACAATGTCAGAGCTCAGGTAAGCCATTTTTTCCCAGACAGAACATAAAATAACTTCTCCCTTTCATAATGGGGACACCTTTGTAAGCTCTGTGTTGCAAGGGAGCTCTGTTTCTTTAGAAGACAAATAACATGCTTCCGTGACACAAAGACAATACTGGGAGAATGATCCTGGAGCTCTGGGGTAGGTAAAAGGGACGGCAACCTCCAGCACTCCTTATTTTTTATATTCCCCAAACTGCACCTGAACAACTAACTATTCAGCGTCTTCCCTCTGCCTATCAGAGAGTGCTGCATTTTGGACTGAAAACTTGCTAAGACCCAAACTTATAAGTAGCTACTGAAAGCATTATTCTTTCTTTCATCTCTGCATTGCTTATTGAATACTAATGTGGCTCTGACTTTCTACCTCCATCAAAATTCCCCAGCCATATCCTGGCAACAAACTTCTGTTTCAGAGTTTTTAACCTCGTTTCTGCTCAGAGAATTTCCTGGTGCCTGTTTATTCAATACATCGCTTTACCCTTTTTTGTGGGGACAGGTTAAGTGCCCTCCTGTTTCCTTACACAGCTATAGCATACTACTACTCTTCCATAATTAAATACCTACAAAAGAAGTGGTCAGGCATGATGATGGATGTGATAGAGCACAGAGGAGTTGATGGTGGGGTGGGCACGTCAGCAAGGAGCCAGCACCAGAGGGAGCGCGCTCGCGTGGAAAAGCCCGAGCAAGGGGAGACGCAGAAGCACTGTGGTTTGGCAGAAATGACTGTGCAGTCATTATTCAGATGAGATCTCTCCAGCCAAAGAGCGGGCCAGAAACTACGTATCTGTGAAATAAGTATACAGTTATGCGTCATTAAGTCTGCAGTATCTTTGTTCTCTATCAGACAGGGGCAATAACATTTGACTGTAATTTTTAAGAATGTCTGTGGTCACAGGAAGGTAAGATTTCATATTTGCCAGATCTATTGCTTGTTTGTTTTCTGTATGAAAAAAAAGCCAAACACATGTAGAATATTCCTGACTCAATGATAGCTAAAGCAAAGCTCATATGTTTTCTTCATGGTCAAATAGTATTGTCTATGTATGCCTTTCCTGGGGTATTCTGAGAAAGAATGGGACAACAGAGCTGGCCTTCTTCCTGCAAGCTAACAGCATATTATTGACTGTATTATTTGCTCAAGTACTACCTCTGCCAACAAAGTTTTTCCATGAGCTATAAAAAAAAAATAAAAATATGCTCATGGCTTTTCCGTGACTTGGGAACTTCTAGAGATAATGATAATGATCTTTTTTTTTTTTTTTCAGGTATGTCTAAATATGATAGAGTCTTGTCCATCATGATCTCACTTCTAAGTACTACACAGTCAAAAGCATGACTTGGAGGATTCGAATTTTGATCCAAAGCACTTGGGAAGAGACAGAGATCTCTTTTGATGACTTCAGAACCACAGTGCAGATCTCTTTGTATACTATTCTATTTGCTTTGGTTTGTACCCTCGTGATACTTTAGACTTCATTCCGTACTGAAAATATGGGAAAAAAAACAACAGCTAGAGCTCGCTGTTTGGGATTTAAAGCATGTAGCTGTTCTGTCTTAGAAAACCAAACAGGCAAAACTCCTTAAATCTTCCCTGCTACACAAATTTGCGCTAAGCTTCCAGCTCTTATGCAGAAATTTTAGCCATTACAGAGCATTAATTTCTCTTTTGGATAATGAGTCACATAAACATTTTCAGCTCCCTTATCTCGTCTGTCCCTCAGAGGAAAGAACCATCTTTCAGCTCTAGACGCAGGGCAGTACCGCTATGGGATTTCAGTGTGGTGATAGCTCCCCAAAGCCCATCCATCAGTGCAGCAATGAAACACAAACCTTTGCATTATTATTAATCCAAAATAATAATCAGCATGACCATTTTAATGTCTCCTACAGCACTGAACTGGAACTTTCTTTGCCATCCATTGCTGTCAATCACTGTGGAAAAGCTTTGCCTGAAAGCAGAACTGATTCTGCTCAGCATGGAAGCTGAAAAATTCAGCTACGAGGCAGTTAGTGTTAATATGCTACCAGAAATGACATTAAGACAGTGAAAAGTTCTGACAAATAACAGTAAACAAATTTAAAGCTGTGACAAAAATATGCTCATACATATACTCACAGTGGCTTAATAGATTGAGTAATGTGTGACTTCTAGAAATACAGGGAAAACCGGTCTGCCTTTAAAGGCACATTGATGCTTTAAAGTAAAAAACCTGAGCCCTTCTGAAAGCCTTGTTTCACAGCTTGTACTCTGTCCAGTCCTCATTTGCTCCATAATATATATACTTCTTGAAACAAGATTACCAGGATAAAGGATTGAATCTTTAACTTAAACAAAGCCATAAGCAGATCTTCAGCCTTTTTGTCTTGTTCCTATGGTAAATGCACATCTGTCCGTCTCAGTTTGCAGTGATTATCAATTAGTTACACCCTGCATTAGTCTGCACAGAAGAAGCTAAGACGACTCTTCCCTACAAGAAAAGGGGAGGAAAACCTTTTTTTTTTTCTTTGGAAGTAGCAAGCATAGCTTCTGTCTTAGTTCAGAAGAAGAGGAAGCAGTGGAAAGCACATGCTACATCCCAATCTGCCCCTGCAATTTGCTGCCATAGTACTGGCGCTGCCCCGCTTGTCCCTTGCAGCAGGGAGAGGGACCTGGGCCGGGGTGAGCAGGGCTGGAGGGCAACGAGGCCATGGAGGTGCATAAGGCAGACTGTCCAATTGGGAGCTTTTCTGTAATTGCTTCCTAAATGAAGAATCCTGAGGTCACCGGGCCTCTGCTAACTGGATCAGACCTTGCATCCTCCATTACATTGCAGTGACGTCTTCAAACTTTACGGATAGAGAAGTTTCTCCCTTTCCCTTCTGCCTTCCCTTCTCCCTTTCTCCTCCTTGCTCTCTTTTTCTTCCTTACTCTTCTTATTTTAGCTCAGCGTGGGATAAATTCACATGCCCCATCTTCACCAGAGAAGAAATTGCTGCTGTGTGTGCAAAAAGATTCTTTGATGGTGCTGCTGAGATGTTCAAGGGCACAGCAACATTTTGCAAGCTGAAGTCTGTAGGAGATCTTTCCTTAGGAGGAGATTGAAAAATGAAGTGGGGTACCGAATGTTGTGGAGATCCCTCCAGTTCATTCAGTTTTCTGGAAATCAGCTTATAGTGGCTTATCTCACACTTGTGCCTAAGTGGCAGGTAAATTGGAAAAAGTGAGAAGATATCCAAAACCCCTCTTTCTTGATCACCACCCATGAGATGAATGCTTATCCACCTAAGGAAAATGCCCAGCTCAGCTTTTCTGCAAAACAAATAAAAATAAATAAAATTATTTCTGGATCATATTTTGTACAATACACCAAACCTGAGCCTGGAGCAAATTTTTACAGCTGAGTCATGGAACTTGAAAGATAGAATCCATAATGAAAATGCTGACAGTGCCATTGTTCTGCTAATAATATGGTCATTTCAACCACTTAAAATAATACCGTGGCACAGAAAACATAGACCTGCCCTAGCAGACGGAAAGATTGAGAGAACACAAGTCGGTACAACCGTATCATCAGGCTCAATTGCTCACAGTAGGGTAAATATTTGGAATGATATAAAGGGGATTCAGCCACATGATGCTCAGTGACATTAATGGGACCCCACACAGCTAAATCCCCCCCATACAGCTACCCCCAGATTTCTGATATGATAATTAAGCAATGGGATGCACGCTCTGTTGCATTCATTCATGCCTATCCTGTTAACCTCGGAACAGAAGCCAAGTACCACCACTACAACCAGGCTTAGGTCAACACACAAGTCTTGTACTACTGCAGCCTTTTGCTATTAGAAAACGTTAGCTAGAAACATTTATATAGCTAACTAAGCAATGACGTTCTGGGCTGTAACTGTAATCAGCCCTATTCACTGCAAGCAAGTTCAGTGTCATGAATGGCGTTGATTACTCATGGTTTGTAAGGCTTCCAGACAATCAGATTACACGGTAGCTCATGCCCATTTTATAATTACGTAACAGAGCAGTAAATAGAATTTTCATTAAAAATCCAGTAAGTAATGTCCCTATTTTCTTTATTTTGTGTAGCTAACCAACATTTCCACCTGGAATCTCCTATTCAATATTACCAGGGATGAATTTGGCTCAGATTCCACAGACTTAAAAAGACAAAATTAACTTTGATTTTACTTCTGATTTATCTTCGGCGATTTATTTAGGGTAACAAACTTTCACAGAACAGCTAGATATAATCTGGTATTTGAAAATGCCCAAACCCATTTATTTTTAAACAAGCCTTATTAATGTTATTAGATTCTATGTTAGCTTCATAACAATAGTGAATAGGATATATCCTATGTCAATACAAAAGTGCCATAAGCCTAGAAAGTAAAAGCAACATAGATATTCTTCAAACACTCATACAGGATGACATAGCTTTGTTTCCTTAATCACTAAATTAAGAAAACCAAGTCAAAATACCAAAAATGTCAAAATGTAACAGTAATTACCATCACCAGTAATCAATACTAATCCACAGGAGCTCAAGTTCTGCTGAAACTAAGCAGAGGATTGTCTTCTAAGGCTGCCTTGGTATTTATGCTAGGTGACTAATACAAGTGAGAAAGTACATAGGATAACAGGTCTAATTGTTTAAAATCGTTTGGGAGGGGAATGCTTTTCCTGGACTATGCAATAATGCTATTAGCTCTGGTAACTCACGCCTCAGGGAGGTCCCAGACTAAAGCTGTCAGACAACGTCTGTGCAGCAGAGTCCCCGACGCCAAGAGTTTTGTAGACAAAGACAGATCTAGACAAGACCAAAAAGCCAGGGATCAAAGAGTGGTAGAGAAGCTACAAGCTTGTTCTGCTTGCATAACTTGAGGTTAATACACAGTATTTATTCGTCACTAGGTATAAATCTGAGTGACTTTGAGTAAGCTTAGCAACAAGAGATTACTTGTGATTTAGTTACATTTCCGACTCAAAAGGATTATTTTAATACTGATATCAATATTACTTGGTTTGCACAGGCTGAGTGTTTGCCATGCTGTGACTGGAATTGGGAACTACAGAGCTTATCTTACTCTCCTAATGCCAGTTCCATGGCTTGTTTCTGTCAAACAGAAATCATCGTTGTAAATCTTTGCTGTGGTTGCAATGCGAGGTGCTATTACAAACGCGTGAGGGGAGAAGAGGAGTACTTCTGTGTGCTACTTGGATCCAAAGTGAGAACTGTTCAGTCAGAATTACTCTACCGGTAAACGTTATCCCAGAATTTCCATTAGTTTTTATAGCCTGAACATAGGAAATTATTGAGATCAGATGTACACAACTCGGGTACTGGTATCCAGTTATAGAACTTGGACAGATGATACAAGGATCACGGAGCAGAATGAGAGAGAGAGAAAATGTGAGCTTCCTACACAGAGCAGAAAACAGCAAAGCAATATTAACTGCGCACTAGAAAAAAATATCATCTCTGTACCCTTTGGATGACATGTAAATAATAAATTAAATAATCACAAAGATGAGTAGTGACAATATCAATAATAAAATAACCAGCCTAGGAAAAAAATCAAAGCCAGAAAATAATCAAAATAATTAAGGAACAGAAAAGCAGATTCTTTGTGAAATAAAGGTGTAATAAGTATCCAGCTAGCAAAGAAAACCTATTAAGTGCTGAACATTAGTTGTTTTATATATATATCAAGAAAGCTTCAGGGAAGACTTTTTTTTTTTGAGTTGGCTGCTTTTTTGCTGGTGCAGCTTCCAGCTACAGATATCATGTCAATGCATTTTGCAGATATGCTCATGACAGGAGAGGTATTCAAAATAAATAAATAGAGCATCTGCAAAAAGGCTTAATGAATGTCAGTAGATCCGTATATACTACCGAATTACTATTTTTTAGAGAATCCACACACCACAGCCAACAAGAATTAATATGAAATGCCCATGTGCTATTGAAATATATTAACAAATATTTGACTTTCCTATTGTCATGATGTTCGAAGTCATTTTGTGCTAAAGTGCTGTGACTATTTATCAAAGACCTCTACTGGTAATTTGCAGGGAAATCATCTATGTTTTAGTTTAGACAAAGCATTAATTTTTACATTCAAGCAAAGGTCAACTACCACAGTCAGATGCAGCTGTAATGAAAACGTGTGCTGCTGAACAATGAAATAGGGCTTTCCATATTCCGTGGCAAATGCCGCTTTAAATTAGCTATATTAAAACTGTACGAAAAAAAGCACCCACTAATCCTTCAACTGTCAGGTATGATAAGGAATTAGTGAGATGTGAATTACAGGACTCAGACTGGAAAACAGCACCAAGAAGAAAACACTTGAAAAGTCTGAATTACAGCAAAGGTTGGGATTGCTTAAAAATAGCAAGGCCTAAACTGTTATGGATAGCATTTTATACATTTACATACCAGATTTATATGTGTTTATAAGATTTATAGGATTTCAGCCAATGCTTTTTAGAACAGAATAGTAAAATATTATGAATGGTTTCGTCATATTCAGTGAAGAACTGGGAGAAATTTGTGCTTAAAATACCATAGTATTGCATTGTCCTAGAAGTAAGTGAAGAGTCTGCTCTAATTTTTACATACCTTTGATGACGTCTTCACGAACTGCTCTCACATAATTAGTTTGATGCAACAGTAAGAATTGGCCCAAAATTATTTATGAGCGTGATTCAAATTTAGTAACATTAGGATCTCATTTTTCAGCTCTTAATGAAAACATAGTCTGAGCATTAAAAAATATTTTAAAAGTTATGGTCTGTATCCCAAAGTGCTATGTATTATTGATAAATGTGTGTCTTATAATTGCCAAGTTCACATTGACTTTTAACAAAGTCATACTTAAGAATTTCCAGGAGAAAATAAATATTATGTTAAAATTTGAACTCTAACTAAAGATACTATAAAATCTACCTGCCATAGTACTTTTCTTCAGATATAAACCTTCCAAACTTGTACAGATTTGCTGTTTTGCTGTTAAAACTATCTCCCTGTTTTCCTTTCTGTATTACTACAGATTACGGTTCAGTTCAGTTCAGTTTGAAGGGTAGCCTGAAAGACGGCGATACGGATCCAAGCAGCCTTCACATCATTAGAGTCCAGAAGCTAAGCAGACCCAGATTTTGAATGAAAACTCTGCTTAGAGGCCTCCAACCAAGATCAAGATTTCAGCCATATTTGCATTTGTATAAAGCCAGAAGGCTTTGGTTGAAATTGTAGACTTTCAGCATCTAAAGAAATCCACAGCTAGACAGAAAACAGAATTCTTTTTGAGTTCATTTTTATTCCCTATAAGAACCAGAGGTTAGTGTTTCAAAAATTTTCTACTGACAGGATTTAAAAAAACAAACCTAATAATCCAGAGAATGCTGAAACCTTTCAAATCAATAATGTTTCATTTTTGCTATGTTAACATATAGCGACAAAACAGAATTGATAAAAATGAGAATTTCCAAATAACTAATTTCAGCATTTTCCAAGAGAAAATTGCCTTAGAAGAAGCACAGCTCCCTAAAACTTACACCTTTCAGTAAACTAGTGCTTCTGTTGCCTTTTTTTAGAACAGCAATTCTTATTATCTTAAGAAGAATGAAGGCAATATAAGCACCTCCAAAAAAAAAAAAAAAAAAAATTAGGAGCTCTCGGACATCGAGGAACTACTTGAGATGTTCAAACGTAAATGTTTTGCCGTGTAATGTGAATGGTTATCTCAGTGGTAAAAATAAAGTTTGTTTCTTAACACTGTAATCTTTTTTTAAGTAAAGATGACAGGGGTGGAATTAACCTCACACACGTTCAGGCATCAGCAGTGCAGACACCTAAATCTGAGCTGGTCCTCCTGGGCCCCTGGCATAGACCATCAATTAAGAGAAGGAGGCAGTGTGAGAGCATGATTTATCTGACCCGTTTTAGGTATTTATCTTAGGAAGAAAAGAGTCACACCAGGAAGGTGCCATTTCCTCTCCCATACGAGGAGCCAGGACGCAGTCCCAGCTCAGGTGTAGACAGCTATGGTCGGGTCAGAAGACACTCACCCATGGGGTATAGATCACAACACCAAAAAAGAGGAAGGTATGACTGTCCCACCTGTAAAGCACGGATTTAATCCTGGCAATAAAAAAAAAAAAAGAGACAGGTCTGTGTCATCTCTGCATGCATATGCCCAGTTTATGCAAGGCTGTTGCCTAAACACGGCAGCAGGAATGAAAAATTCTTTTAGACAAGTTTGCCTTCTCTCTCGCTTTTTTCTTTCTCCTGAAGGACAACATAAGATGCGGCTTTGCAATTTAATTAAATGTGACACGTGTTGCTATAAGCTACATACTTGCAAGTACAGTATTTATGCCAAGTATGAGCAATCCTAGCGTAATTATGGCTTATGTTTTACAGAGGGCATGTCACTCAGCAGACAAGTTTCATGAAAGGACTGAGAAAAAGAAATGCCAAAAAAAGAAAAGGAAATTATGGGCCAGAGGGTTTAAAGCTCCCAGCTGAATAAAGTGAAACTGGAAAGTCTCTTAATGACAGAGGAGCAGATATGACAATAATGATAATAAAAAACGAGAGGTTAGAGTTTGAGGTCAGACTGCCAAACCAGGCACTGTGCTCAGGCTGCTGAGAGGCAATTACTCCAAGACTTGCTAGGAGAAGTACTTTTTCCAAAGATCTGCTCCAGAGCCTTTGGGGTGTAACTCCCTTTCGATGATAGAAGCTGGATATGAAAGGCTATTTCAGAAGGTGGATGCAGAGAAGTAACGTCTACTGGGGGGGTGTGTGTGCCTGAATGTGTTCATAGGTAGACTCCAGCTGAAAAATCATGCTACAGCTTTCATGTTCTGGTGTGTAACATCACTGTCAAAAGCCATAGGAGAGATCATGACAGTCAGGAAAAAACATACAGATTTTTTGGTAGTGGATACAATTTTCAAAAACCCTTAAATGCAAATTACGCTTATTTTTTGCTGCAGAATGGGTATTCAGTTTAGAGTGGTTGACTTACTGCTCTACAAACTACTGTGATTACAATTCTACTGGCATTTAAGAGCCATGTCACTGTAAGGTACTACAATATCAATAAAATATTATAAACAATTGTAAATCTCCTTGGCCTTTCTGTGTGAGATTTAGCTACGCAGGTAGCAACATTGTTACGCTGAAATATTTGGGGAGGAGGTTTTCTCTAATTACATCAAGGTATTAAAAACTGCACAACCATTGTGTGAAGGGGCTTAAAATATTTGAATGCAGTAAAATGTGCTCAGGGCGTAAATTCTAGGCTTCCAAATAATTTAAGCGTATTTGAAAATTATTTCTTTTATTTTCGCACTCAGCACTTTGGGTGAGAAAGTTGTGCTCCCAGGACAGTGAATCACCCTGCAGTCACGCAGAGAGGAATCAAACCAATATGTAACACCCTACAAAAAAAGCACCAGGCTAATAGAATTGCAGGAGGAGCTGAGTTGCCTCAATTAACTGCATTAACCTAACACGTGAGGGAACTTGTTTTCTACTCCCAAGTTGATGTATGGCAGTTAGTACCTGTAAGACAGAGGGAGAGGTCCCGCTCATCATTAATGCGGCGTCAGAGAATTACCACCAGGCTCAGCAGAGCCTTCCTTGGGCCCGGATACGATCTGCACAACCTTGTGAGCATCCTAGTTTTTGGTAACTCGAACTTCTTCCCTCATGCCATGCTGGTACGGCTCCCACGGCACTCTTGCTCCTTTGCACCTCATAAAATCTACCATCTGGTTACAGGGTATTTATTCTCCCCAGCTTCCTGGTGACTTCTATAATCTCATAGAGTTGTCCTCTTTTTGTCTTCTGGACCATGCCATTGACTGGGGGACTCTCAGCTTTACTTTTGGAGGGCTTATCTTCTCCCCTCTCCTCATATTCTCATTTTCACTTCCTCCCATTTTTTTCTCTGCGTTATCTCAGACATTCAGATGGTCTCAGCTGTCATCTTTGCAAACAGATTAAGATAACTCTAGTTCAGATTCAAGTTAGGGTGAAACATTCAACTTTGGATCCATCTCCAAAAGACAAATTATTGCAGGAATTTTCTGTAATTATTTTCTCTCTATCCATTTGTCCGAATAGAAAAAACAAGTTTACCACCGTATCTCAAGCTATTGGTACTCTGCCATTTCTCCAAACCCACTAAGATAACTGCTCAGTTTTCTCTTTCTAACTTTAGAATGAGGTTTAGCTGGAAAAGCCTGACTTGTATTAACGTTAATGCCTTGCTCTGAAAGGGAATGTGATACTCAATCATTTCAGCTGGATTCAGAAGCAGGGTTTCAGAAGCTACTCTCAGAGGAAAAGTTGCATCTTGTGGTTTCATGACTTTTCCGATGAGTCCAGCTGTCCAAAGGTTGCTACTGAAGAGTGAGACTTCACTGGAATTTCAGACCAATTACACTGAGACCAAATAGAAATTATTCTGGATTTTTTACATTTAAACATGGCAAACAGCTGTTTTCCCATGTGTCTATAGTAGTTCCTACCAAAAAGCTGCACTATGACACGAATGAAAACCTCTTTACCACAATCCTACAGTTTGTGGAGCATATCTGACAATAGAGTGTAGCTACTCCTAATTTTCTGTAAATTTCACCCCAGCATCAGCTCCACAAACAACTAGAATTGGACAAAGCATCCCATTTGTGTTTTTAGAAGTGCTGAGACAGTGACATCTGCATTTCCCTCCCTTCCTACTGGAAATACGTTTTATGAGGTATCTCAGGTTTGCATTTATTTTGCTTCGTTTTTATTGGCATCATCTCACTGGGACCTTATAAAACTTCCTGGGATCAACAGATACATCCAGGCCTTTTTCTCCCTCGCAGTTGTTTACAACTGTTGAATTTTCAGCATATAATAGGCATTCGTATTAATGCCTAAATGCATGACCTTGCATAGCGGACTACCTAATTTCATCCTGTTTCTGTTACTCCAGTCCTCAAGGTGACCCACTCCCCCTCCATACCGACAATTGCTCACAACTTTCATGATCAGCATATTTTATTATCGGACTCCTGCTTTTGCGCCAAGTACTTTAATGAAAATATTAAATAAGATTGTCCCAAAATTGATCCTCAAGGGGCTTCACTGATCATCTCACAGTATCATTAGGCCTTACATTTTAATACTAATCATATTGTATTATTTACATTACGGCGGCAATGCTAGACTCGACCGTCCTGCAGCACTACGCACACAGGTACCCAGTAAGAGCGAGCCCTTGTCCAGAGGAGCCAGCCACTTGAACTGGCAGGACAAACGGAGGCAGGCTGGAAGCAGCATTCTATAGTTTTGAGAGGCCATAATCCAGATGATGTTATGGCAGCTGTAATGAAGATTATCTAAGAATTTAACATTGTTTAAAATTTAGATTTCTGCTATTTGCGAATTAAGAGACGGGGAAAAAAGAAAACCCGCTATGTCTTGCTCAACTACAAGAATGATGGTCTAAGGTTAGTAGAAAATTGAAATTTCTAAGCAGCTGGTCAGGAAATGGATAGTGATAAAGATACTTTGCTGCCTATTATAACGCCTGAAGAAATATTCAGAATTTTTCTTCGATGTTCTTCACAAATCAGCACGCTGTCACACAAGGCTTCTCTGGATGTGTTGAATGAGATCCCTAACCATTTAATAGAAACATTTTTCAACATTAGTTTCTGGCAAATTTTTTCAACATGCTATCTTTCACAGACACAAGATTGGTTTGATGACAATAATCAGAATCAATGAAGAACTGTTTGCTTCTGATTGTTGAAGTATTGCAACCAGCAAATACTTAAGTAAAGTACCACTTAGATTTTTTCTCTCAGTTTTCCTTTGATCCTTTCTATAAATTGACGGTAATATTTGAATTAATTTCTTTAAAACTTGATGTATTTATTATATCATTCACTTCGTTAGGAACTTTGTCAGTGTATCACTGATGGTAACAAAATGTTCCTGTTGTTAGCTGGATTAACATCCTCCAAAGTTTGCCCTCAATGAGAAGTATAAAAGAACTGAAATTAGTACATATGTGTTTTCCTGGCACTTGGAATCTGCATTTCCCCAGTGTGCGCATGATGTCAAAGCGTAGTGACAGTGTGCATGCATCCAAGAAAGCAAGCCTACAAGCAGCGAGCATGGAACAAACAAAAATCCACATAAAATCTATTTTTTGTTTTCCTTTTCTTTTTGTAGTATAGATTTACTACACTTCAGTGGACTACTTAACTAACTAAATAAAAGCTCTCCAAAAGCTATTGAGAAACTATCTTGACGGTGATCACAGAGCAAAACTGACAGAAGTGCTGCTACTACTTAAGGCTTATACAGAAACGTTCATATTCAGAGTGCTTGACAGACATTAAATTAATCCCACTGTATCTTAATTCTAATTGCCACAGGGATTCAGACCGTTCTGAGGCATATCTGCTGCAAAAGTTAAGTGTCTGTAGCACCTTCCTACTGCAGGCAATACAGTTTAGCTCCAGTTTGTTATTTCAGTGAGAATATTCTTTCAAGGATGTTTTCCTATATTTTAAAATGGGGCTCAGACATCCTGGCTGGTATCTTGTTGGCACGGCCTTATTAATCTCTCCGTTGTGTAAAAAATGGATGTAGCTGAAATTTCTCATTTGAAAGTCTTATAACGATTACTGCGATAGCCCAAAATGGCTATCTCCATAGGAAATATCACTTATTTGTTTTCCTAGGCATTCATACACAATAAAGTAGGAACATAACAGTGTTGACTTGTTCTTCTTTCAGCAAAAAAAAACAAACCAAAACAAACCACAAGAAACATTAAAGCACATTTGCAAATCCCCTCTTCACCTCCCTTTTTCAACTTTGAAATTTTGTTCCCGGACATGTAACATTTCTGACCAACTCCTTTCCAAGCACTTGCGCACACAATCAGCTCATCACAGATCAGGGTGCCAGGAGGACCAAATGTTTTTGGGTTTGACACCCTGATTTCTTTCATGGTCTAAGACTAATATTCTGGAAATAACAGCTTCTTCAGCCCCCACCGCCTTACATCTAGCTTCTTGTTGCTGCCCCACCTAACCTCCTCCTTGGAGCACACTGGACAAAGCCCTGTGAAAGGTAGAGGAGAAGTACATAAGCACAAGTGGATGTAAGCAAGAACTGTATGAGGTGCTGCATTCCCAGAGCATCAGTAGGCTGAGCTGGCATTTATTAACGTGCAAAGAAGGAAAACATTGCAAGACTTCAGAAACTGAACATCAGCACTGTGCTACTCTTTGTGATTTTGATAAATTCTCAAGAAGTGCACTGAAAATATAAGTTTCGGCTTGTGTTTTGTATAGCTGGGGAAAAAACGCCGCCCGTCTCACAGGAATGCGATGAGGGTGCCTACATGAGAGGTTAGAATAGTATGAACAGCTACTACATATGCAGGATAGATTGTTAGCAGCACACACTCCATAGTTACTGCCTACCTCTGTTATAGCCAGCCAAAGCGAGCTCTCAAGGATTAGGTTCCCAATGAAGATGTGGTCTTGGTTTCATAACATTGTGCAGAGTTTTAGTGGACAAATTAAAAATTCTCCCCGAAGAGAAGCATTTGCAAAATACTCACCAAAGGCACGGATGTGCTCAACAAACAGAAAGGGTTTTAGCAAACTAGACAGTCAGTCTTCCTCCTGTACACTCTATGAAACAGGTTTTGTAGGAAAAAGGGTAAAATGCAAATGAAAGGAATGCTATAATGCAAGCATAGAAGGGCAGAAAATTTTAGGTTGATAACAAACGTACATTCTTTTCCTTTACACCTTGTACGCATAAAGCTGATGATGACTCTAGTGAAGTCCTTCTGAAGTATTCACCCTATAGTAGCAGCAGCATAGTAATATCCATGTCTCTCCAAAATGGATCACGTAAGAATGAAGTTAGTTCAAGGAACAGAAGAGATATATATATACATACATATACATATATAAAGCCATACACACACACGTGTGTGTGTATATATATATATGTAAAGCCATCTGGTACTCATGTACTCTTTACATCTGCCTAAATAGATTCTGTTTCCTATAACACTGGACTCCATCAGCACCTTGCATTGTTATACTATCTGTAAAATTATTTCAGGTACCAGTATCCAAGATATAAAGACTTCAGGATTATGATGGCTTTTGAATTTTAAGCTAAGCCATCAAATGCTGACACCTTTGTAATATCTGTTAATGATGGCTATAGAAACTGACATTTTGTTTCCATTTTAATTTGTACTAGTAAGGTGAGCGATCAGTGGGGTACATACTTGGCATACTGCTGAGATGACTGTGGCAGGACCCAGTTCTCAGCTCTGCTTTTTTCAGGCTTTTACTAGGTATGAGAAACTGCATCGCTCTGTACTCATCTCAGTAGACCACAATTTCTTTTGCAAACATTTTCTTCAGGAATGTAATGAAATCTTTGATTCTGTGACAATTAACAATGCAGAAATAGATGTTCTTGGCCGTTATTTTCATGCTATCCAAATGCTTTAGGAATACCCTCATTAGTTATGATTTGCTGAAAGAGGGGGTGTTTGGGGGCTGGGGTTTTTTTTTGCTTTGTTTTGCTTTTGTCCTTCTGTGCATCGAAGCCCATAAGGGCTCCTTTATTGTTATCTCTTGCTGCTGACTTTGAACCACACCTGTGCTTGAAGACTTGTGGGAAGCCACAGAATGAAAGTCAATACTAAGTAGTTTTATTCTACATTTCCTGATATTACTCTTGCAAAAAATATCTTATGCCTGAAAAAAAATTCAATAAACAGCATTTTTATCATCATGGGTTTGATTGTCATGCTCCAAAAAAATCTGCAAAGCAATTGGCTCCACTTTATGCCAGATACGGAGACTACAGCTGAGTAGGTCCCATCCTCACCATCTCATGTGACAAGAAAGCTGAATGCCACGGTGAATTAAAACCCCACTTTCCTCTTCTCGCAGCTTAAAATGAGCCCATGTGGTGTATATTTAGCAAGGACGCAGAACAAAACAAGCATGCAGCAAGGATTTCACCCTTCTTCCAGTGTTCATTGCACTGTGATGGCTATTGTTTACCAGTCTATAAGGAGGTAATTCACTTCCAGGACAGTTCAATTCAACAGGATTTTTGCCATTAGCTTCAGTAAGACTTGGGTTCCCCAGGTCCTCGAGGTTTTTTTTCTCTTTGTATCTCTTGATTCCCCTTCTCCAGCCTGCCTTCTCAATTTATGGCTTTCATAGAGACCAAATTCCAGTTTCACCGATTCCTTTTCCTCTTTCTGAATAGGACAGAATTTTTTCCCATCCTCAATATGGATGTAAAATATAAAGGGATCCTCATTTCCATGGTGTCATCTCAAGTCTTTGACTGTGATCCACAATTCAGTGGCTTGATAAAAAGAAAGGAATCGTTTAAGAAATAATGTTCCTAATCTTCAAATGTTTGATTCATAGACAGCACAATAGTGCACCGGCTTTTGTGAAGAACATGCTTATAGGCAACAGAAAAATCATCACATACAATGAAAAAAAGGAAAAAAAAAAATCAGACCCAAGTAAACAGTTCACACTGAGATCCATAGTTGGTGTCAATTTTAAAGATTCATCTTGTGATTTGAATTCTGAAATTTTCAGTTAGTTCAATACAAGGTGAAGATGCTGAAGGACATGTCCAGTGAGGATGATGTCCGTGGCAACACTGGGCGTTACTCATGTGTGGGTAAACCTCAAACATCCATAAACATGTTCGTCTTTCAGCTGAGTGTTTGGAACAGACTCTCAGTTCCCACCTTAATCTCAGCAAATACAAAACTGTATACACACGCAAATCTGCATTTGCAGATACCACCATCCTCCTGTGTAAACACTAAACATATTATAATGCTTCTCTTATACATTAGCGGTAGGACTTTCATTCGCAAAGAATTTTCACCTGTAACATACGCAAAAACAAGGTATAAAAACATTTTCTCCACTTGTAAGTAGATAATTAATTTGAAAGCTTCACTTAAGGAATATAGAATTTTTAATTTTTAATAGATGGTTCTGCTGCTGACAGTAAAAGAATCTTTCAGGAGCTGTGAATACAGAGGTTGGAGATTAGCTTTTGAAAAAGCGTAATGCAGAATAGATGTTATGTTAGGCAGAGCCTACATTTTTCCCATGGAGGTTCTTTCTTCCTTAAGTTTATTCAAGGAAGAGAATAGATTATGAAAACTGAACCAGAAAATGTTAAAAGCAACACATTATGTAAAATTTACATGCTAATTAAAGCAATAAATTACCTAGGTTGGTATTTTAACAAATAGCCAGTTCTGGAACATAGGAAGTAAGGTGATAGACAGTTCAAACATATTTGGCGGAGTTGCAGCAAGTTACATTGTTTAGGTTTCATGATCAGTTACAGCTAACCTACTCCTCTAAAATTTTTGCAAACACAGATCTAGGGTATATTTGCATTACCCTAAAATAAAACCACTTAGTCATTTATACTTCAAAATAAGCACTCTTTGGAAAATAAACTGATACATAATGCTAAAAAATGTGCAAGGCATTTTCCAAAATGTTGTAAGTCCGATTTTTTTAGACATCTTTCACAGTATCTCAACAAATATTATTTTACTTTCAGTAAAGTCAAATTTAACAGTAACTCATACAGGATTTCACAGGACAAGAAAAATCAAACTTCTATGTCCATTATGTTAATTCAGCACACAATGCTATAGATTTTATAGTACAATACTTGTTTTCTTCAGGTATACAGTGTAATCAAACCCTCTGAATGTTACTTTTTTCTGTTGCGTTGGCTTTCCAACACAAAGAATAATTCTTTAAGTAAAGTAAACTCGCAATGCGTTAATGACCAAGTTTTACTGTACCTGAACGCCAAAGACCAAGTCAAGTGTGTATCAATACTGATTAACAGCGGTTATAATTTTAAGACCAAGCTGTTGTATATTTTACTTTCATTACAGTGTTTTGGTAAGACCACAACGCACTGAGGACCCAGTGGAGGTGGCAAGAACTCTGTGACAACTCTGCAAAACACTGTCTCAAGATACTGTTAATGACAACTGAATGCAATCACGAAGCAATCCAAGTAACTTCTCAGGGAAGACCATCAACCAAATTTACGATAACTCTTAAAAAAATTCATTGGGTAAGATTTCCCACTTACCACTGTTTGAGGTCAGAACTTCAGCTGGAGTCTGACTTCTAGTGAAGCTACATGGATGGAGGTGGACATCAGCTGGGGATCGGATGCGTGGTTTCCAGTATGTCACCGTGCCAGTAAAGAATGAAGGGAGTACCTGTTACTTCAGGCACGCAGCACCAGTGATTCCGGACAGGTATACCTTACAGAGGTCTACAGACTACAGCTCCAACTAGATCCCGGTTTCGTGATGAAGCACACTACACCTTTGGCAGTGGCTTAAGCTTTTGTGCCAAGTGGCTGACATGCTCAGGGACCCTGCCTCGAGCTCCACCTCCTTCCCCACATCCTGCTGTGGCAATGGCTTGGTCCCAAACCGTGAGGCCGTTCCTAGCGCCAGGAAAGACAATCAGCTGCTGAAGCAGTCTGTGCCCGTCAAATCAACCTCTCCTGCCTCCTCCAAAGGAAAGGTGCAGGCCAGATGGATGTCTCCTGTGGCACAGTCTGGCCTAGGGCTCCTGTCTGGATTAGGTTGGCAGCTCTAACACATGCCAGTCTGAAGTCTGCCACGGGGGCTGACGACACCCAAAAAACCCACCCCTAAGCAACAAAGAAAGGTAACATATCTAAACTTATTCTACTATCCTAATATCTACTTCAAAGCTACAATTATTAAAAAAAATATACTTGAGGCTTACGCCTGATTAAGTTGTCAAGGCTCTAGCAGTCTTCTGTGGCAAGATATTTGGTGCAATAGTACACTGCAGCACCTTAGGATCTGGCTCCAGACTGCTTAAAACTCTTGGGAAAGAAGTATGGCAGTCAAAAAGACAAGGAGCAAAAAGGTTGTGTTGAATAAAAGATATACTGAGTTTTTTTAAGGAACGTGATGGCTATCTTTTCTCTCTCTTTTTTTTTTTGTTTTTTTTTTTTTTTTTTTTTTTAAATGGGGATGATGGGTGTAGGGTAAGAAAGGGCAAGAATGAGGTGATCAGAAAGAATACAGGGTTATGAAAATGCAAGAGCGGAAAAGGGACCATCCCCTTTTCAACTGTGATCCACAGCAGGACTCTGCTGACCACAGAATGGCTACAGTGCAAGACGATAGCAGGCAGGTAAGAAAACTTGTATTTGTGCAGGCCCCAACAAACACATGACTCATAATATTCATTCCTTTCACATATTTGGATCTTATTTCCTTTGTAACAAATGTATCTCACCCCTGAGGTGAGTGCTTTTGTTGGTACAGATTTTCTTCATCAGCTCTCTCTGGAAATTGGCAGGCTAAGAGACGTTTTCATTATCACAGTTCATGAAGCATCCAGAAATCATATCTTTAAGGCAATCAATTGTAATTATGTAAAATCTTAGGCTGCATACAGCTCTCCCACTTTGCTCATGCTACTGTATAACTGCATTATTTCAGTGGAACAGATTCTGACTCTTATCAATAGAAATAAGATCAGAGTTGGCCCTAAAATTACGTTTCAGGGAACACAAGAAACTACGCAAGAAAAAGAATGTATTTGAGAACATTTTTAATAAATAATGTGACAAAAATTACTTTTCTGATTATTGGATCCTCAGTATGCAAAATTATGGCTAAAATATGAGGTTTCTTACATGAACATAATGAAAACATTAATCACATGGATTGTTCCTTTAGTACTGCACACCCTTTCTATGGAACCTTTCTTTAAAAATTAGCTAAATGAAAAATTTCAGTCCTCGGTAAACACCAAAACACTTTTTTTTTTTTCTTCTTTTTTTTTTTTTTCATTGGGGCTAGTCCTGATAGCTGTCAATAAACAAACACACATTTTTCCATTAGCACCAATGACAAAGAAATTTTATAATTACAAAAAAAGATCATAAAATCTACAGACAGAGGACATCATTTGGCAAATTCAATGCAACTAATGCCTCTATTTCAGCTTTAATGATAATCCAATGTTGAGAGAGGCCACAGCAAAATTGATAATTTTCTGTAAGTCCAGGAAAAGTGAGAAGTGTTTTGATTATGGCCCACATTTAGGTTTGTTACTTTACCGTCTGTCATCATTCAAATATTCCAAATACAAACATAGAGCATTAACAAAAAGATGAAAAATATCCCAAACAAATGCTTAACATTTTCAATAAGACAAAAAAAAAGGTTAATAGTTACAATGGTTTACAAACGAAGTTTAGTGATTGTGCTTTTAAAACCAAAAAAAAAAAAAAAAGATAAGCAGTGCATTACAAAAAAATTTCATTGCCAAGATCAAACAAAACTTCTTTAAGTGGCACTTCTTCTTTAAGGTGAATTGACACAAGTAGAGGTCTGAGATTTGGGCCAGTAACAGTTAATGATATTACCTAATCATTATTAAAAATGTCCATTGATTTTCCTGCTCATTTTCATAAGCATTGTTGAAGCTGAAAATTAGAAAAAGTTTCAGATAAACTTGCTCATGCCACGATTAGGCAAATAGCAATCACATTGGCTCACCTCCTGCCTATCCCAAAGGACATTTTTAATAAGAATGTACTTAATGATGAAAATGGAAAGACAAATCAAAGTACCACAGGGGGTTTAAAATGAGTACATATTTACAATAAGAGCCACCTCATCCCAAATTAATTTTACTTGCATTTGTAAAACTGTATCATCTGCAAAAGGTTAGCAAGAGACTGGCAGAAAACAAGACACAGTCTGTACTGGAATTGCAAGATACCATTTGCACTAACTGCAGACTACAGCGAAACCCCAAGAATAAAAGAATGTTCTGCGTGATGTTCACTTTGGGGCTCTTTTTAATCAATGCTGTATTACTTGCGATGTTACCGATGGGCTCACTGGTGTACGGGCAGTGTACTAAGCACCGCCTCGCTGGGGAGAAACCTCGGGGTCCCAGGCTCCGGAATCCCCTTCTGTTCTAATCCTGAAGCAGCAGCTGCTGGCCCAAGTACCACGAAGAGCAGCTTACCTGCCTTCTTGGGCAGCAAAGGTGATGCACTTAGCGTTACGGAATAGGCAAGGGCCGTTCCTAATAAGGAGGGTTTACAAAGAAAGAGTAAAATAAAAACTAGCATTCGGATGGCATGAAGAAAAATGAAAAATTGTACACTCTGATTGCACTGAACATTATTTCTGGCGTCAAACATCATCAGACTTGAGGCATCTTAAGTGATTTTTTTTTTTCTGATTAGATTTTAAAAGCCTGTTACAGTACATGTCGTCTTCAGCTTTCTGTTTCCTGCATTAAAAAAAAAAAGACATAAATGACTACATGTTAGATTTTATTATTTAAAGTTTGTTTCACATACTTCTTAGAGATTTGTTACCTTTAAATAATAATTACTACTTTTAACTATGTGCAGCAATGTGACTGTGTGTCGGATACCCTTTCTACAATCGGGATTTAAATTGAATTAATATCATTAGGTAGAAAAAAAAGAAGAAAAAAGTTCATGCCTGAAATGCCTGAATATCTAATAACATCTAGAACGATAAACTTTCAAAAAATGTGAAAGGCAATGTCAAGGTGTTCTTAGATGCTCTAGTACTTTATTTTCACTTTTGAAAGAATCTACATAATGTAAAGTGCACATTTAAATATTGTATTTCTGTAAGTTCTGTTCCATAGGTTTTAGTGTGGTGACCGTTATAATATGCTATGTATTACTTGGTTTTTATGTTTTTGACACATTCTTAAAGTTTCTTTTCTTGGATTGCGCATAACATTAATAAGACAGATAAATGTACTAATTTTTTCTGAAGAGAAATATTTCTGGTTCAAAAGTGTTTTTTCTTGGCATCTGCCTAAGCACAGAAAATAGCCTTATTCTAGTCATCTTCAGTAGTACAACTGCAGTTACCTCCATCTCTTCTTCTTCCTCTTCTCCTTGTTCATACGCTCCCAGTACTTGCATTTCTGCAACATTCCTTCGGGCTATATTTGCTTGATCTGCCCTCTGTCTACCTCCTGATCCTCTTGATGACATAGAGCTGGAGGAGCTGGGGTCTCTAGGATTATTTGATGTTGGAAACGTCGGTCTAGAATATGGCAGGATGTCCTCTGTATAATTAAACATATACATCGTTATGTTTACAAGCCCAGAGATACTGAGATGCTAAAATTTCTGCATGCAGTTGATTTATTTTACTTTTTATGATCCTCAGTACATTTAAAGTGATGCCTGACAGGAATATGAAATACACTGTTTCCATAATAGCATCATAGAAGCTTTCTCAAGGAAATTTATAGTATTCACTTGGTAACATTCACCACAGAAAAAACTAATTCATGATTACTGTCCACTTCATTGCAATTTATGATCACTGCTCTATGTTCTACAGGAACATGAAGAACAAAAATAACCCTGGTAGTATATTTTCCACATGACTGAGTAGGAGGAAATGACAATACATGCATGATACTCGCAAGGAGCTCACTGCATCTAAGTATTAGACCCTGTATTCCTCAAATTGAGTTTGAAACAAAATCAGTGGGCATGTTTTACAATTTCAGCCCCATCCTCTCAAGGTAAACGTCTAATAACTCTTCCCTATAGTAATCCACTGTAATCAGTACCAATCTCTTACTAATGTGACCATTTAACCAGCTTACTGCCCAATCATCCCTGATATTGACCCTGAATACCTGTAGGAAGAAAGGAGCAGGCTTTTGTATGAATCTGTGTTGAAAGCCTTAGTGAACACCTGGCAAATTTCATTAACTATGTTCCATTAATTAGTAATTAGTAATCTTACCAACTTCCATAAACAAGAGGTTACATTGATCAGGTCTGATTCATATAATGCCATGTCAGTTAGTTTTTATAACTAAAGCATTACCACTATGGCTTTCTTATTGTTTAAACAGGACTAGGTTTACAAATAGACAAAAAAGGGCCAAGTGCCAATTCTTTGGTAGAAAAGTTAAACATCTGAGTTACAGATCTACTATCTGACTTCACTCAGTTCCTTTGTAAATTAGATTATAATTAGATAGATTAGACATAACTAGACCGTAAATGCATGGTAGGTGCAAGGACACTGATCTTTACAGCTCTCAAGGAGTATTTCTGTTTGGGCTTCCTCAGCATTGGCTTCAATACTTGATGGGTGCGTAAGGAAAGCAAGATAGAAAATCTATGTTTTTCATAAGATTTTGTTTTCACTTTATCCTAATGAGAACCTGCACTGTGACCTGTATTAGCACCTATGTTTACAACAAGTGGTGACAATTCAGGTGACCCAACTTCACTCCCACCATTGGTGTAAGAGACCCAGAAAAGAGCTGCCCCTTCCCTGTTATCAACACACAAGGCTTCATCGAACCCAGAGCATGCAAAATAACCTTGAAGAAGATGAGTTTTTGCTGGTGTGCCGTCTCGTTTTGGTGCTTTATTTCCTCGCAGTTTCCCATCGCTTTGCTGCTCCTGTGATTCTCTCCGCTCTCCCGAATTTGTCCGCACATCTGAATGCTGTCGCCCATCCACCCCGTCCCTCCCCTTGTAGCTCGCTCCTTTCCTTTCTGCAGATCTGTCTGTTCTCGCTTCTATAGAAGCAAGTTTTGGCAACATGACCGGCCGCACCTCCAGCTGTGATTTGGACTGGGCGGTTGGTGATTTTATAGCTGGAGGTGGCACAGGAGGGGGTGGCAAGTCTACAAAGTTGAAAAAGAATAATAATTACAATGACATCATACACTAATGAAATTAAGAAATAATATTTAACTTCCACTGAAGAAACAGATGCCCTATTTACTTTCAGCCCCCCCTCTGCCCTTCTCTTTCCACCCCAAAAAACATTATGGTAATGTTACAACTGCTGATGAGTATTTTTCCAAAGCTTGAGCTTTAAAAATGCAAAGACCTTTCACTGCCTTTTCGAATCACAATATTTTCTTAAAAATCATTACAAAAAGCTGTCATAAACTTTAGGCACTTGGATATTAATATATCAGCTTGATATCAGTTGATATCAGGATATCAACACAGAGTTAAAGATGTTAGCGTATCTTTGCTGATATTTATCATTTTTGCCAAGTCCATTCAAGAACTCAGCAGCTTGTGGTATATAGTTACTCAAGGTTATAGTTACTCAAGGTATAAGTTACTCAAGGTACACTGTAGTGTGCAGAGTGTTAAAGCAAGTTGGGTGGAGTCTAAGAATGTATATCAGATGCAGTGCTGATACATGTGAGGATAAATTACATTAAATATTGCATTCTTCTTTCAAAATAGTAGGTTAATCTATCATACCTCTACCTGATGTCTGGGTATCTCATGAAATATAAAAAAATCCACACTCGATCAATGACGTAACAAGCTCTCAGGAAGAACAAAAAAAAGCAAAAAAGACACACGAGACTTTTGCATTTGTCTCCGTAAGTTAGCACAGCTTCAGGGGTTCTCAAATTCTGTATATTTTTATATAGTATTTATAAGACACACATATGTTTTACTTAATTAAATTTTTCTATTCCTGCATTACGACTTAAAACTAGAATATATAAACTGTTCATCAGGATACAATAGTGCGCTGTGGAATATAAAATGTGAAGGAAAAAAAATGTAAAACTCAAACAAGTTCACAACAAAGCTGTAGGAACAAAGCATATATATATGAGAACAACAGGTTAAAAAAAGTGAGATGTGAAAGATGTTTCTGAGGTTAATATTCCCAAGTGAGATTGCTAAAAAAAATAAATAACAGCACTACTAAAAACCATAACTTCAGCATTTTATAATAGTGTGCATTCATTCTTTCTACTTCCACAAAAATCTTTGAGCAGCTGTGTTTTTCAAACACCATCACTATATATACAGCTAATTCACAGACTGTTCAAGAGAACATTTCAACTGAAAATTTACTAAATTGAGCCAAGAATAAAGGTAGTACTCCTGAGTAAGAAAAAAACAGGCATCTGACACATACGTATACATTCAGATATGGCAAATGCCAGATATTTTCGAGAGGTTTTCCAGTGACACAAAGCACAAATGACTTGATCTAGCCCTGTGGAAAGGTGTAGCAATGCAGAATTCAATGCTTTATGCAGGTTTACTGGGCACCATCCTCCACGTTAAACTGGTGACATAACTTGGAACCGCCCTTGGCCTGTTTTAAATAAGCCTGGAAATTTTATCAGTTGTCTAGACTGGGATGATGAGGAAGAAAGATGTCATGAAGTTCACTTCCTAAGGTTGGACATACTTCAAGTAAATGAGATCTCTAACACCATTCTTGCTGCATTAACTCCACTGTCTTGGTAAAAAAAACACCGAAAAAAAAAGTGAGAAAACAAATACCACAAAAAACCAACCAAGCAACCAAGAAAACTTCTCCTTGTTCTAATTTATAGCTTGAATAAGGGACCAAATCCATTTAACAAGAAACACAGAAACTTCTTTCCTTCTGTTCCGCTTACCTAAGAACAAGTTGAATAACTAGCCTTATATTCCTCGCAAATTGTGTAGAGTATTTTATTTTTCAACCTAGCAGTTTGGAGAACATCTGGTTTAGAGAGTAGCTAAAGGTAAACAATTAAATACTGGCACTTAATTTAAACATCTACTTAACACCCACCATTTGCAGATGTCTTTTAAGAAAAAACACTGTTGTTCCCAAAAACTTGAGAAGGCATAATGTAAATTAGCTGGACGCCTGGATATACCAAGTGGCTGAATCAAAATAGTTTTATTTATGGAGTGGGAATTTTTAGACTATAATCTAGTAAGAACAAAGATCTGTGGACAACGGACTGGACTTGTTTAACTGAGGGAACTAAAACTGTAAAATGGAGAGGCAACTTCTGAGTCAGTAATATATGAAATACAACAGATTTTGGCAAGAAAGCACAGAATCAGTTACATTGCATTCCTTTGTTATCCATAATGCTCTAAACATGGTTTACAGTGGTAACCTCTGCCTAATACACAACCTTAGCAATGGAAATCTGTAATTCCACACATCAGAGAAGCATTCAGACTTCCTAATCTGTAATTCCACACATCAGAGAAGCACTCAGACTTCCTCCTCTATGCATCTAAAAATGCCCTGTGAGCTCTAGCAACCAAAGAGCAAACCAAACCAGTTTCACTGTGCTGCCCAGCCCCGTAGATGCTTAAATGTGCCTACAAGTGTGGGCATTTGGATCACAGAGCTCCATAGCCCTGTAAGCCTAAGTGTCAACACCTGCTCCAAAAAATCTTGGTCTGAAGTATATAACATCTTACAATTCAACAACTAGGTGAAAGATCATGCAAAGATGTCAGGATAGCATGTGATATGTTCCTTGAACATCCAGTGCATCAGACCATATCAGATCCAGCACAAAGCTTATCAAGCACAATAACTGTTCTTCAAAAGCAATGCTGGAGATGGTGGTGTTCCCACCTTTCGCACAATACTTTAAGTGATTATGGAACTTGGTTAAAATTTAAAAAATAAGATAAACTCTTCATTATCTTGAGGAGATTCAAACAGCATTTTCCTTTCTCTGGAAAACATCCTTCTTACACGTCTTCTCTCAGAACAGAAGATGCCAAATCAGAAGTGGATGAAGATACTCAAACTCAGAAGTGGAGGGTTCTGGAGCCAAAGTTGTTCATGCAGCATCTTGTGTCTCACATTCCCCACTCACTGTCTCTATTAAGTTATCAGAGCACCGAATAGCCCTTCTGTTGAGCCTGCTGATGTAAAGGGAGTGTAGCTATTTAATACCAAGCCTCTTCAGTCACCCTTGGAGCCAGTCTCCAACAGTTGTGGCATAGCAATGCATGAGCTGAACACCAAAGGGAAGGAACAGCATCTTTCCTGTAGCCTATAAAACGCAACTTGGAACAAACTACTTTATTCAAGAATCCTACCCAGCTACACAGGACAATGAACAAAGTGGTGTTAAGTCTTGACAATGGAAAGCAAAGATGCATTGATATAAAAAGTTTCATAAAGCAGCAGTAGCTCTATGGTACAGTAATAACTAAAGAAAAGTGATATTCTCTTTCAAGAACGTTTTTGCAACCTGCAGGGAAACTATAAAAATCTTCATTACAACACAGTACTCCTCGCTGAGAAGACTCCTTTACAGAGGAAAAAAAAAGCAACTTTTCAGAGGTCAACACTATTACACCCCTGTGGTATTTATTTTAACAGCTCAGATCACAGAGAAAATCCAGATTCAATCTGCCTCCTTGAGTACAAACTGGCACACTTCTTATTAAAAGGAAAATGGAAGCTTCCATTGTAAGGAATAAAAAATAAATCACAAAGCAACATCAAACCAATATAAAGAACTCAGAAGTACTTGTTAAAGGTCAGCTGTGCTCACATGTTTCATTCATGTCTATGTATTTCTGTTGTACTGCTTCCCACGTAACTAAAACAATTAAGGGATGCCGTTTCATAGCACTGTCTACAGGGGAAACCTTCCATATATGTCTTTTGAAAGGAGCAATGATAATTTTCTATATGAGAACATATACAGGAGTCATGAGATAAGCAAAACACCAGTGAGGAAAAATAATCTGCTGAATTAGTTTGGCACTGAAGTGGAGAAGCCACAAATAAACACAAAAAGATGAATTGTAAGTAGTGACAAATGAGGGAAGTAGGCCTTATTAGGCAACTCTGTCTTGTAAGCTCTATTGGGCTGTAGATTTCCACAGTCATACCCTGAAGAAAATAGCAGAGTTATAGATTTGATGCAATATTAGAGAAGATACAGAGTGGATTTTTTCCTCTTGCATATTTATGCAGGCATGCAAAACTCAAGATTGTTCCTGACTTAGAAAAGCTTTAAGATCATTTAAGATTCCTAGATACATAATAACCTCAGCTACTATTATTCATATACTGAAGTTACTTTCATGCTTTATCTTTCAAGAAACATGGCTCAAAGTGTACATAATAATTGGATGAATAAACAGATACAGCAAAATCCAATATGATGTATAAAAGCAGTGGGTTGTTGGGCTGTAGGGGTTTTTTTTGCCTGTATGCACATTTACATAATGCTTTTATCAAAACAATTTTTACTCCACAAAAACTCCCTCAATAAAAAAATCAACATTTGCAAAATATCTCACAATGGGATCATAGTAAGGACTGCAAAGAGAGCAGATATCTGAAAATTGCTATCATTCAATAACAAGCTGGGTTTTAGCAGAGGTAAGAAACACATTCCTACATATTTTTTACCTTGCTTGAAATTTGTGCAGAATAGACTTTTTTGTACCGCACAGGTAGAGGGAGACAAAAGTACAAATGATGCCAGCATGCATAATGGCTTAACATGTCAAAGTGAAAATTAAGGGAAATATTTGGCAGATATTCAATTGCCTTTTGTAAGAAATTCAGCTGCCCTTGCGTCATGTCATGGATAACACAGCTAAATAACTCAGTTACAGTCTCAACCAGATACTTGTGAAAATGTTAGTATTTTTTAAAAAAGAATCAGGATTTAAAATCTTGTGTTAACTGTCAATGGCATAATTTGTATTGAAAGACCTACTGAATCGAAGCAATAGCAAAGTAATTTTATCCTTTTTATCTAAATGCTTACAATTCTCAGGGCTTGTAGCTACTAATAAGTCAATTCAAGACAGTTCATAAGAGAGTATCATATATATAATTTTAGAAGAGACAAAAATATTCTTTTAAAATTCGGCTTCTTAAATTAAATATGTAAGTAGGTCAGGCAAGGTTGAGAAGGAGGATACATCTGTTAGTTGGTTCTTGTAATGCACTCTTAGTAGTTAACTCTCTAAAAGGCTAGATGAAGAGCAATTAAAAATTCATACATTTTAATCCTTACCACCTACTGAGCAAAGATTTTTAGCAACAAATATGGAGAACATTGCACTGCCTGGATGACTGTCAAGGAACAAAACAACTGAGCTGAAATCCCATTCCACATAAAAGTAGAAACTGATTTGAACTAACGTTAGCAGAAAACACAAGATTGTTACTACTTATAGAATGCAGAGCAGATCACAGAACTCCGTCCCTTATTTAAAAAAGGGCAGGAGTAGACCTTTTACTGCTACATTAGTAACAAACACAGAAATCTTGCTGTATAAAGAAAAAAAACACTGAATTTTTTTAAGACTTACATATATTGCTGCTGATAATACTCTGGGCATTTTCAACCATTTATGCAAAGACTGAATTCATTTATACATCCTTTCTGTCAGCCAATCATGTAAATTCTTCATGACAGTGGTATTTCATGAAACTGCTAGCAAACACTAATTCAGGTAATTTGGGAACAGTAGAAAATTCTCTATATGTGAAATTCCATTTTAAAGGCTGAGAAAGTAATGAAGCAATGTACTTTTCTCTTTTCAGTATTTATTCAATGCTTCTAACCACCAATAAATGCATAAGTTCAGAATATCTGCTTTGCTCTACTGCAAACACACCTATGTTCACCCACTAAGAGAAAAGAAAAAAAATCATTGTATCAGGCACTCCTTTGTAAAAAAGATAAGCAACAGTGTAACATCAAGCCAACAGAAAAACCTAAGCGTATCTGGGAAAGGTCAATTGTGCTTAAATGTTTCATTCACGTCTCCATATCACTTTTTTCCACTTAAGGAAAACAATTACTAGATGTTATTTTATAGATAATTCTAAAGGGACAATATATTAGATGTGGCTATTAAAACAAATGCATAGAATCTTCAGTAAGGTTCCAAATATGCTTATGTAAATGGATTGAGGAGAAAAAAAAAAAAAATTAAAAAGTCAAAACCAAACAAGCCCTTCAACCTTTGAACTGGGTTTTATTAGTTCTGCAGAAATTAAATTCATAATTTGCTTTTCCCTGAATGACCATACTGTATTGCACACTAAACAGGTTAGCAGAAATTCTTACCTAATTAGAAAATATGCTGAAGTAAGCAGGTGCTATATAACACAAAACAAATATTGATCATGATTGTCAAATCTATTGCAGTATCTAACCACAATGCTCTATGGTTTGACTTTGTATAATTACTTTCACAAAAACCTGTCATCAAATACTGGCCCACCTCTTATTTATTCCTGCGTTAGAAGAAAATGGCCACATAAAACTCCTGTTCAGATTTTATTTCTGATGTCCTAGCTGTTGTGTTTGTGTCGAGGCTTGGTGCTCAGCCAATTACTCAGTTAAGAGCATTCTCTTCAAGAGAATAAAACCTGATAAAATGTCCATAAAATCTTGCAAAATGCCATTACAAGGGTCTCATAAACGTAACGTTTCTGGTATGGTTTGGGGATTTACACCTTGTGTTGTCCTTTCACAGAAGCAAACATGCACAAAACCACTGTAATAACCTCTTGAAATCAGATAATATTCCAACAGCTCAGTTTCACTGACAGAAGGGGCCTGGGCATAAGCCAAGAGGCCCAGGTGCACTGTGTCATGCCAGTATTTAATGCAGCCTAATATCAGATAGATGCTAGTGAGAGAAAATACTCAGAATAAAGTACAGATAATAGCACGGACAACCACTCATTGCTAAATTACTTCTGCTCATCGTGCTGTGAGCTTTGTATTAAATTTTTTTGTCAAGTGGCAGGAATCATAGGGAGAAGTGGCTCAAAACTCCCTTCTTGTAACCTTGGATAAGGATCTATAATATTAGGCTTTCATATGATAATGGCAAATGATGCCCCTCTTTGAAAAATTTCAAACTGGTAATGAAAGTCCTAATCAGATTGTTGTTGCGGAGAACCAGGAGGTGGGGAACGATGCCTTTCTTTCCCCTCATCTGTTAGCAAATTTAGCAAACTTGACAAGACGGGTTAAGTCTTGGAGTATTTATCTTACATGAATTTCCAACAAAGCCTGTGGGTTGTTTTATAAAACTGGAAGGTAGTGCTTTAATAAAAGCTGCACCACCTGAGGCATTTTCATTAAAGGCTCTCTCTAGACAACATCACAATGTTTGCATTACCCTCCTACGCTCCCAAGAGAATACAAGCACTACCTTTTCAGCAAGAGTTGATATTGTGTGTGAAGGCACGAAAGAAGATGATTAGATTTTGCTTTTCCTCACGAAGTAAAGGCTTGCAACAATGCTGTGGTCAGGATTAAAATTCATTGATTTCTGCTGCCCACCATTTGAATGGCAAATTGTTTTTTTTTCAGGAAAAGATACATTCTGAAGGTTCTAATAGTCAGTCATATGAACGAAGACTTTAATCCTAACCACACATTATTGTCAATGACTGTACTATTTATGCTATCTGGGCTCTTAAATAATGACAGTAATTAGCCGATTAGGACACTACAGAAAACAGGTGCAAGGCTCCGAAGTGGAAGCATCAATGTACAGTATTAAGGAACTCTGGCATTTAAAATGATTAATCTGTTCAGTGTGTTTAGCAACAGGAAACACAAATCACTGAATTCTGAAACATAATGTTATCTCTGTGGAAAAATTTCACACACACACATTGAATGCATATTTAGAAAGGTTCACTGACGTTTTCACCCGTTTCAGTGGACTCACCATCTGTGTAGACTTCTCTGCGCAGATGTCCTGGCTGGTGTTTTTGCTTTTTGGCAGGTCGGACCTTCTGTATTACAACAGCACTCATGTTGCTGTCGGTAGACACGGGGCTGGTGGGTCTAGGACAGTGTGATGCATGAAAATGTCTACGGCCTGGAAATTGTTACAGAAAAATAGCTATTATTTTTCTTATCTAAAATGAGACGTTTCATACTTTCTCTTTTTTCACGTCAGAATGACCTAGCTATACAAAACCTGAAAATACACTCTTGGAACAGTAATAAAACTCATCCTTCCTGTAATCAGTTTTAGAGAGAGCCGTAACTAAATCGAAGCATTTGGTATCCTATCAGCAGACAGGCTGGCTTAGTTGCACAGAAAGTATCCAACTGGTCAGTAGCTGGTAGCTCCTGCCCCAGGAAGCTGAACGCCATCGGCACTCAGGCACAGGCAGGCTTCTTGCCTTCCAGAAACAACAAAACATTTCACTTTCAGAAGGGTTTTCATCTCCCTTAACTTGGGCAGCACGAGGTCACCCATGCCATAAGGAAGTCACTAGCAGGTCTCGGGTACAGATGCCCTCTCTGTCCCTTTGAGTGAATTACCAGGAACGCATCAGGGATGTACAACTGGGATTTTATCACAGCTTATTTGCAGATAAGAAGTGTCACATTTTTAGGCTGTGTAGTCAGGTATGGGTAACATAAATAGATAAAAATCACTGCATAACATGAACTTGACTGTTGTACAATTATTTACCTGTAATAGGAACGGGATGTAAAAACGCCGTTTCTAAATATATGAATTTACACACGGATAGACACACGTATTTATATGAATATATACGTAGAAAATGGATAAAATCCTGGCCCTGTGGGTACGAATGGGAGTTTTGCCACCTACTTCAATCGGCCAGGATTTCATCCAGAATTACTAAATTACCTCCCCTCTCACTCTTCATGATGAACAGCTGTGTTGAAACGAAACAAAGGACTGTTAACTGGGAGAGGATATCAGAAATGGGAGGAAGGCTGCAAATCAGTGGAGTCAGGGTGGACACAGTTGTGACAGAGTACCTCTTCTCCAGGTTTGGCAGTTTAATAGGACTGATTAGCAAAACATTCATGGATCTGCTTAAAACCCACATCCCACCCTGCAGTTTTCTTATCTCTTAGCTGAACTACATACAATATCCATTGGGCCTGGTTACTGAGCAGGTGACTGATTACCTGTATATACCCAGTGTTACTAGTAACCAGTATGTTGTAAAACACTAAATATTTCAAATACCATATTTCATACGTCCAGTGGTGATTCACGAGAAAAAAAAAAAGTAAGAAACATACGCATAAGGCCATGCTGCATACTCATAATCGATATTCTAAACTGCAACTAATAACAGCTCTCAAATTAAGAATTCAACACAAACCCAGTTCATCTCAATAATTCAGCAGTAAGAGTGTGAACAGCAGTCTCCAAAAGGTAACAACAAAATATAGAATGGAAAACAAATACATTACAATATTTTTTTCAAATCCAGGGCAAATATGACTCTACAGGTTTACTATTTATTTGGATGTTTCAATACAGAGGAATTAGATCTCTCATGAAGAGCGACTGAAAACACTGGGAGCCTTATACTAGGAAAAGAATACAATTCTGTAATCCTTTTTTTTTATTACCCTCGATTAAATTCTATGTGGGAATCCACCAGCAGGGCTGAGGTTTGGCAATAATTAATGAGACAAAAAAACCCTAGGAACTACTTACGAAAAACAATGTAGAGCACCAATTTTTTTTAACTGTTTCACCAAAACTCCTTTTCTGACTCTTCCACTAGTGTACACTGACCCCCACTCCTGAATTTCTAAATGTTGTAAGAACATGAATAATCCAGGAAGCAGTTGTGCATACATACGTTTCACAACGGCCATATTTTTTTCTTCTCCCATCAAACAGAGGACAAACTCACCTCCTGCTGCATCCTGCATTTGACGTCTGGCTACTTTCAGGCCAGCGTATTCTGCAGCTGCTGCAACAGCCTGTGCAAAATCTGCATCGGTAAAAAATGATCCATCTGAAGAGCTAACGCTAGACCGCCCGCTTGAGATGTTATCTTCTTCGGAGGCTGAACCCCAGCCATTGATCATGGACCCTGTTACAGAGCTCTCCAAATCCCCAACGCTGGAGGCAGGCGTCTGCTCAAGGCCACGCAAAAGGAGCCTTCTGTTCTGCATCTTGGCAACCTCTATGTCTGCCTCATCCTCTTCCTCTTCTGGGGCATCAGTATCCATATCAGAGACCAAGGGCCCTGAGATATATCCATAGGTGTGTGGTGGGGAGATAGGCCTTGGAGGGGGTGGAGGACTCACAGGTTGACGTCTGCATAAAAATACAAGGGTAAGAAGAGTTGAAGTCACATAACACAGTCAGAGAAAATAACAGATTGATGAAAATATTTGTTTCCCAACAAGCTTGACTTGCCTTTTTAAATCAACAGAATTCATATCTGAAAGGTTCATGGTTGGTTGCTTATTTTAGTTTTTATTTTTGCTGTAAATCGGAACTGACTGACAGCTATGTATTTTGAAATCTACCACAAAGAAATCTGATTTTTTAATATGGTTCCTTTATCACTGATTTTAATGAAAATTGGCTTGTTTTGCAAAAAGCTGTTCATTTTTCCTAAACCAGCACATGTACAGCTAGGCAAAGAGGTGGTTACAGTTCATGTGACTATTTAAAAAAATTATTTCTGCACCCTTGAGAGTATGAACAAAAGAAGCATCTGTATATTGCTCCAGTAGCTGGAAATTATCAATGTCAACAGATGCCTCTATCCAAACACATTGCTCCAAAACCATTATCTTCCTTCCTCCCACCCCAGTGATTCAGAAAGATATGAAAAGAGATATTGTAATTTAATTATTTTTTAAATTGGCCTAGGTGATAAGAAAGAATTCTCTACTGTAATATTAGTTCTATGTCTCAAGGATACCAAAATGCATATAGATGTATGGGTTAATTTATTCTGAAGTTAAATCATCAGTAATGGTGTCTCCAGCTTAGAGAGACAAAATATCAGATATCATTAGATCAAAACAAAGGTCAGTTAGGGATATATATCCAATAATCATTTAATAACCCTCCCTCTCCCCAAATCCCAGAAGCCATTGCTGCATGGGAACCTATACCTGCCTTTGACTAGAGACCTTGCCCAATAAGGTTTTACTGCCTTAATTTAAAGCTCCTGTGACAACTGTCCTTGTAATATATTTGCCAGTCTTCATATTCTCTAGGTTCTGCTATTAGGAGACAGGCAACTGGTTACAAAATACGCTACAGTTCTTGAAAATATAGCAGGTCTGCCAACCTTTAAGGATAAGCTAACTGAGAGCAGCTGGTTCATGGGCATACAGAATTAACAATACTTCATTCACTTTATCTGATGCAGTGGTTCTCGCTGTAACAGTGACATCGTCTCCTATCTCAGCTCTTGCTGCAACATTGACATCATCTGCTGTCTCACCAAATCTTTATTTTTTTCTCTGCTTGCTCACTCTTCCAGAGCACAGATTTATATTTCATTTTGCTATACTTCTAGCAAGCTGACTGAACACAGAAATATTACAGTACACCATCACCACCAGAATCATATTCTAGATGCCTGGTTCTGATCAGAAACCGAGATAATATTCAGCAGAACTACAAGTAAAGCTAATAAAAAGTACGATAAATAGTATTTTAAACATTATTTTCACTAAAACCCCACCATTTACAAAACCTCCCAAAACAATACGGAGAAACGCCACACAAAATGTGTTCTTAATTGGAAAGTACTGTCACACCATATTCCAAACAGAAACCCCCCTTCTAGAGTGGGCTACAGCTGTTGAGCACAGTACATCTAACTCCTAAATAGCAATGCCATGGGTCATATCAATGGTGTTAGATGCAAAAGGTAGTCAGCCAAGCTTTACAAATGAATTAAATAGAATTCTGTGAATCTTTTTTAACTGATGAGATTCATGTACCAAAAAGAAAAGAAACAATGTTCGAAAAAGCAAGATAAAATAGACAAATGTAGTCACTAACAGTTCTAAGACTTTCAGCAAAGGTAGACTTAACCATTGTAGGAAGAACAAAATAAAAGACATTTTATTTTTTCAGTCCACTCAATGAGTAAGGTGGACGCCCTAGGAGCTTAAATTGGAACGTCCTTCCAGATGCTTCTGCTGCTACTTTTGATGACATTTATGGTGACTAGCCACGAGTCTTTGTGTTGAGCAAACCTTCCGCTTCCCAGGCAGATGCTGGCTGGTTGTGCATGTTTGCATACATCTGCTCCAATGCCTACTCCATTCTGTATGTCAGTATGCATCTCCCACTCTCCAGAACATGGTAGCTGAGGTTCTGGAAAGTCACTCACAACACATCGCTCACTTAGCGTTTCCCTTTTTAAATTACTGTCCAGCTAGTTTAACTACTAAATAAGCCAGAAAACTTAAGTGATTAAAATTAACACTTTGCGCCTCAACACAGCAGGGCCAATGGAAATTACAGGAAAAAAATTATTAACCAACCGCTAATAAAAAGAGTGTAAAGACTCAGGAAGACAGATGAAGAGAAAAAGATACACAGTACAAGAAGTGTTACCATAAACAAAGAAAACAAAACAAGGCAGATCAAGTAGAAGTGGAGAATAAAAACAAAAGCAGATATAGGCCCTTTAAAAAAAAGATGAACAACTACTGCTTACTTAAAAAACATAAACATGAAACTAAAAATGAACTAACATAAAAATGAACTAACATTTCAAACAGCATTCTGGAAAATGCATCCATAAATGTCCAGTAAACTATATTAATAAAATCAAAGTTCTACAGTCTAGTCATCAAGATTGAATTCATTTGATCATAATTGGCCTGCATTTCACTAAAAATAGAAGTATGACTAGAATATTGCAGGTAAGTTCTTATATTCATGGTAATAAACAGTATCTGCAAATCACTGAGGAAAAAAAAAATAAAAGAAATAATTTGGGATGGAAAAAGCTGTGCCTTCTTAATAAAAAGCAAGACATGTAAGCATCATACATAAAAAGCCTCATTCAGAATTCACTGTTTTATGGAAGAGGAGCTGTGAGGGTGTATATGCAAAATAGTTTGTACTAAAAGCAACTCAGAGAAGAAACAAAATTTCCCCATAACAAATATCTATCTTTATTAATGTTGGTCATTCCTTTAAATAAGGGTAGGTGGAAATGTTAAGAAAATTTTGCAAGCAATAATTTCCTGTATTAGGATTTATGGGAAGAGGAAAATCTATAGGTTATATAAATTATATATTTATATATATTCATACATATTGGTGACAAGTTAATTGCACAGTTACTGTGAAATAATGCATGCTATTTTATGGTAATAATGCAGTAAATCTATTGGAAACAATGGAACTGTAATTATATGGTAAGCTGTGTTAACGATACCACTTTAATATCCTGATGACTGTGAATTTAACTTGTGTCAGCATCGTACGTACCGTAAAGTGATATACTGCATTTCTTTCCACGGTATAATAATAAAGCAACTTAATTACCTATTTCTTAGGTTACAAATAGTTCTAGCGTCCTGGATTAGAAGTTAAATATTAACAGAATGAATATCATGGGGAAAATCTTGGCCTCACTGAATTCAACAGGAATTTTCAGCGGGGCCAGAATGACTATTGTCACATGTCTTTCGCTACATTTGCATTGACGCACCTCCGGTCAGGTTGGTGTTGTATGTGTCCCAGATCCTCCTGACAGTCCTGTAACATGGGCTGGAGTTCTTCCTGGGGAGAGGGGGTGAGAGTGGCAGTTGACTGATGGCTATAGGAGACAGCGGCTGGAGAGGAAGCTGCTCCTCGGACAGGTGGGGTAGGACCTCGCTCATCTTCTTCCTCTTCCTCTAGCTCATCCTGCTGCAGATACATCCTTGCAGGTGGGACAGGACAAGGAATTTCTTGGTCATAGCTAAAATTAATTTTTTAAGAAAATAAGGACTTAATTTTTTACTCTGTAATTCGCATATCTGATACACGTATAAATAGCACAGAAAAAAATCATTGCTATATGTGCTCTTGAAAACAGCTTAGTAAGGATGTACTGAGTGGATGTACACCACTGTCAGTAGGTGATCTCTCTAAATAGCCGCACTACAGCTAGTTGAGGAGCACCAGCTGAAGAACGGCACTGAAGGAAGGTCTCACTGCCAGCTTGTAGGGCAAATTACAGTTTAATTAACTAGTGATTAAAGTGAGAAATGGATGATGTATTCATCTTTCTTACCTTTCATCCACTGAAAGACTGTAATCTTCACTATTGCTATGGGGAGGTGGATGTGCTGGAGGGGGTGGAAGAAGATCTGCCCAGTTCATGCCAGCTTGCTTGGGAGCCTTTGGGGTTCGAGCACCCTTCTTGTGCCCTTGACTCCCTATTAAAAAAACCCAATACTTATTTGCAATGCTTTTAAGCATCTCCTCACCGCTAAGCTTTGAAAAACAAAATAACTGTAGTCCCTCCCAGATCCTCTTGAATTCTCTGGAAATTGACCTTTGTGCTGAGTTGGAATAAACTGGCATTCCTCCTTTTTACACCAATTTGTCATTGTAGCTTCTGCGTAGAATTACTCTACATTTTAAAGCAGTTGAATTTAACCAGAAACTTTACATAGAATGGAAAAAGCACATGGGATACAAAACTTGAATTGTTAATAAATAGCCAAAATGTGATAAAACCATAAATGAATTTTACAAGCAATGTCATTAACAGTGAGCTTCCTACTGCTATTAATTACATTATAGATTATCATCTAAAACAAATGAGCTGTAGACATATTTTCTAAAGTGCCTTTATACTATTTAATTGCTGGAACCTAAATACAATATGATACAGATATGATCTATTAAAGTTCCACTGTTGCATTAAGTCACTGAATATATGTAATTTGTACTTGTCCACTGAAACGTTTTAGGCACAATGAAATTACTAGTTTTAGTCTAAATGGCAGGTGCAGTTGAAAATAATTGCTAGAAGAACTAAAATAACAGAAAAAAGAAGAAAGAAGATCGATGAAGTATAGCACAAATGTTTTCAACTACTATTACTGGAAATTATAGCTCATAATAGAACAATGCAGCTTTAACAGTTCCAATAACTTTGAATAAGACCAATTATTCAGGTGGTCTTGAATTTTAACTTTGGATATGGCTATGATCAGAATTGACTCTACCATTGTTCCTCAGTATACATTTTTATCCTTCTTTGTTATTGTTACTTCTTTAATTGTAGATAAAATCACTGTATTTTTAAGCATGTTTTAGAATCCTTTACATTTCTCTCTTCAACTGAAGCAGGTTTTATACTGCCAAAGTTGAGCCTTACACGTTTGATTAAATATGTTGCAGTGAGATTTAGGAAGCTTGTTTTTTCCTCTTCTGCTGTGTCAGATTTTCTATTCTTATGGGCAGTAGTTCTGCTTATTATTGTCCCACATTAACTGCCAGATAAAAGTATGTTTTAGCTATGTACAACTATTTTTTCTGGTATCTCAGTATGTCAAGCAAGACCTTAGCTATCCCAAGGCGACCATCATCTTCATTCTCTACCCCGAGCGCCATGATATATACTAGGTTCAGCACAACTAATTTATTACTCTGGTCACCTTGCTTCATTCCTGCTGGAGTCCTTGGTATAGGACTATAAATTTTTAGAATCATGAATAACCATAATAGGTGTCAGCATGGAGAATGCCACCTTCCCATTTTTAATTTGGATGGGTTCATACCCCCGAAATGTTTCACGCTGAATTTCAGGTCTTAACATCTTTGAGCACAGGCTCAGCACAACATCCTGACGTTGTAGATCTGGGAGCGGGCAAAAGGCTGGCTCCCAGACGAACACCCCTGCGCAACTGGGAGAATCAGGAGCCGTGCTTACCTTACCCCAGCCACTGAGAATTCAGGTCACCCAAAGGCACAGCAGGCTCACCTACATATGCCAAGTTAGGATTAAGGCAACTAGGCTAGCAAAGGCACCAGCAGAACAAAAGGTGAAAACAAAAGCCCTCGTCTTAATTAGTAGATGTGAAGTCCAGGGAGATGGTGACTGTGACCATAACTCAGCCAGTAACTGGCTCGATGTAAATAAACATAGGCTAAGTATCAGACCTACAGTAAAGCCTATGTGTCGTTTCTGGTTTAGCTCCGAACACTTCACACACCTCTACAGAAATCAAAGCTGAAAGTGAACAGGTTATACCAATATGAGAAGCGATAACTTTTGAATTAAGCCATATTCTGTGGTTCCAAGGCACAGAGTGCAATTTCAGTGCCCCCGTCAACATTCTCCAGCACAAAAAGCCTTATTTCAAGATTTTTACAAAGGATGTTTAGATATTTTGCACAGGAGATGCTGATGAGAAAATTTAACTTCAATTATCTACTGACTACATTTGAAAGATGTGCAGGAATAATTTTGACATATAGCCACTGCAATCTGTAAAAATTATATTTATGCACACAGGCTTTTTTACTCAATAAAATGTATGAGTTTAGTTTAAAAAACGAAAAATTTCTTAAAGCAGTTCTGTTAGGTATCACTCAAATGTTCTCATATCTTGAGTCCATTCATGAATAAGGTTGTTTTGGGTGAGTAGACCCAAGAGATGGAAAAGAAGTCAGTAAAGTACCAAGAAGGTAATATTATATTTTTTTTTTTTTTTGGGTGACAGCTGAAAAGGAATTTCTGTGACTTGCCCGTCTGGAGACCATAATATTAACCAGTAGGGCATCAATATCAGGAAGTTCAACTTCTAATTGATTTCATGACTTTCAAAATTTTGGACAATCAATTAATTAATTGACATTTAGATGGCACTATGCAGCCATGAAGATGCAACAGAAATACAGGCACCTACTGGGCCAGTTTTTATTTTGTTTAACATCCCTGTGCTGTATTATTGTCAGTGGGTTCCTCCCCATCCCTTCTGTAAATCCAGTAACCAGTGCTAACTATGACTAGAGCATCCAAACACCAAAAACCCCTAAGGTTTGGTAAATACCGTAGATTACTCACCAGATGTACTACTGCCTCTGTCCGAGCTGTTGTAGGATCCACCTGTATTCTGGTCATATGGCTGGTTGTAGGGAATAGTTGGAGCAATGTTGTCATTTACCCGGTAATCTGCAAGTTTAATAGTATAGTTAATGCCACCCTTCAGAAACACATCTACTTTTATATACCTGCTTTATAACACAAAAGAAGATCTCCCCAAAATAGTGAGGAATAAATAAACCCATTTTTTGAAAGGAAAATCGTCCTACAATCACATTTTATTTTTATCTTGTCTCTAATTGTAAGTTTAATGAAAATCATGGGAACTTAGTAGCTCCACAGCAAAAATGAAGTAAAATGAAATCCTATGCACAGCGTTGTCACATTGCCTCTGCCAACAATTAAGTCTCAATGGATATATACACGACCTGTGTGCGCATTTTGCACATGAATAGACTGTCACCTTGATTGATTTTCCATGGTCTCTGCTTAATTTATGCATGCAGGGCAGCCAATGGACTATGGGAGCTACTTTTTGTATTTCAGAGATGACAAACCCACATAGGAGTCAGTCCAGTATAACACGGGCTGAATGATCTGCTGTAGCGACAATGCAGCTCCACTGAATTTGGTTTACAACAGAAGAAGTCTTTGTTTAATGCCTGCTGGCTCCAAGAAGATTTCTATTTATATTGGGTCATGCAGGTTCTAGCTACAGGCAGGGCCTTTTTTCGCTAATGGCTATTAACGTAACTTCCTCCTCCAGTTCCAAAGCACTTGATATACATATGTTACTTTTAAATCTAGATTTGGCAACCAGATCTGTAAAACTTTATCAGAAGTAAAATACTCATCTGACAAAACAGTACTCTCATGCCAAAAAGGAATAATAATTTACAGAGAACAGAAAGCAGCTGAGTTACTCTTCATACAGCAAATAAAACTGCGTCATAAACAGATCCACTGGACATAAAGTAGTGACAATGAAGCACAGCATGTAACTCATCAAAACGGTTATTTCCCATCACAAAAGCTATAGGTATAATCATCAGCAAGATGGTTTTGACTTAGGAAGTGAGAAAACCAAGATCAGAATATTGACTCATAGAACAGCAAATCAAGACAAAAATAAACAAAACTAAGAATCAGTCCCCATCTGCTGCAGAAATGTTTGTGATAATGTAAGCAAGGGAAAAAGAGCAAAATGACAAATTCCACACCAGAGTGTACTCTGTAATAGTTTCTCAGCCTAGTTGCATTCCAGAGACCACGCTGAAGCCCTACATACCGCATATGTTTACACGGAGGTTAAACAGTAAATCAACACTCTGAAATATGTATATATGACTGTCAGCAGACAATGCTTTAAGGGGGCCTTTCCACACTACAATATGCTAGAGAATACGCAGCTGTAATAGACACAGTTTGAAAGATGCAGTATCTTCCAGGGCATAAAAACCAAACATGCTTTAATTCCAAAACAGATATGTAATACACAGTTCATGAAAGAAAACATAATTACAAAAAAAATACAGCTTTCACCCTCTAGGAAGGAGCTACAAAAATTGAATTTTCTTTTGACATGTTTATGTCAAGGGAAGGTGTCATATTTTATATTGCCCTTTGAACTCCTCTGTGAGTAGATGGGTCCAGTAGAGAAATCAACATTCCTGTAATGAAACGTTATCTTTTTACTGGATAACTTAGCACTATGCGATCACTTGAGTCACAACAATCCATGCAAAAAGTTCCAAGTTAGAATGGGTCCAGTTCCTAGGGATACTGTTTTGCAAATCAGGTTATTAAAAGAGGTTGCATGGTAGCCTGGAGGACTAGCAAGAAATCACATACCTATTTCTTCCAACTCCCACACATTATATTAAAGAAACATGCCCTCAAGGCCACAAAAGTACATTCTGATGTTTCCCGTTAACACTGAAATCAATTTATTTTTAGCTTCTGGATCCACAGACTTCAGTCAGGGTAACAAAGGAATTTAGTTTCCAAAACTGTGTGTGGTAGCATTGCCTCTCAATATGTGAATCGAAGGCTTGCTAGGAACAAGTCTAAAATGAATTGGATCGCTCCACTTGTGTCCCCAGTGTACAACACAATACCATTTTACGGAGTTTTATATGCAGAATTTCATTCGTTTACATGAACATGTAGATTTAATCAGTCTCCATCCACGACTGGGAAGAGTGGGCTGACCTATTTAAAATTTAAGGTAGAGTATAATGTGACTACCATGCATCTGGCTTATGAATAAAATATCTGGCCTCTGTCCTAACCAACCAACCCCTTAACTACTGTTAAATTTAAATTAATCGCAAATCCATAGGAAATGTATTTTATTTAACTCTTTTCTAAAGATACAGCTTGTTATTTCTTGTAATAAATTCAACATCTGAAGGTTATTGTGGTGCTAATTAACTTTCCGACACTGCTAACTGTGGATTTCTAAACCTAAAGAGGGTGAAGTCTAAAAGCACCACAGAAGCTATAATTGCTGAACCTGAAAGCTTTAGACTCCCAGCACCAGAAGGTCAAAACTCCTCTGATGCCTAAAGAGCAGAAACAAGCTAAAAGCTCTTCACCTTTGTTTAATTTGTTTTGCTCCATAATGTTGTACTGTATGGGTGCAACCTCTTGCTTTTGCTGAACAGAGGGTTTCCAGTGTTTCTCATTCGTATCCCCGCTGCCATTGTTAACATTATTGCTGATATTTGACTGGATGAGTTGAGTGGTGGCATAAGGAGTGGGCTGCCCAGGCTGGCTGACAAATCTTCCGTCCTTTAGATTTGGACTATTGAAGGTTTTCATCTCATTGATTTTGTTGCTGAGGTCCACGTCACCATATACAGTTGACTCAGGCAACATCAGGTTTGTTTGCTTGTTGTCCAGCTGATTGTTGTAATTTGCTATACAATCGGCTAACCACAGAGGAAAGAAAAAAGAAAAGGTCATTCTGTTCGCTTACACTATACTTTCAATGAAATTCCCTTTAACAATTTTTTAGTGCATAACTATATGGCTTGCATCCATGAAGCAGAGATATTGTAATTAACTAAATGATTTATGGAATATTATTTACCTTATAAGCTACTGCTTCAAAAGTAGTGTTCCCCGTTTTGATTCACTGTAAATTCAGACCTTCCCAATTGTATATGCAATGACTTACCTTGCTGGTCTCTTTCTACAGTGGCCATATAAACATTTATATTTTTAGACATCATTCTCAAAGCAGTGTAGATATTCAGTCCATAACTGTGATTAAAATACTTTGCATTCAAAGGAAAAATCAACCAAAGGCTAATAATGTGAATAACTAAACGTGACAGTCATCTCATGTCAATATAGAATGAACAGCATTTAGACTCTTTTCTAGTCGCGATAAGAAAAAGAGATACAACAGATTTTCATAAAGCAGACTGAAAAATGATTACACATAACAGAATTAAAGAGAAACAGTACAATGTGAAAGGTAACTCAGTAGCCAGTAGCAAGACTTTATTTGATCATTGTTTCCTTGTACAATCTTATATTTTGGTTTGAAACAGAAAGACAGGAACGCACTCTGGAATTTTTGCTAATTATTAGTTGCTTTGGATATTGCAAAATAACTAATACCATGGTAATACCATTGTCCTGTATGCTGAATATATATCACACAGACAGCACGAATTCCTTCTTCTAATAATTATTGTAACATGAGATCACCAGTTATTGCATCGGGTAAATCAGACTTGTACTGATGTTCTGGCCACTACTGTGTGAACCAGCATGCCTGCCTTCCCACGTTCTCTTGCCTCTACGTGGCAGCAGCTCCACACACTTTTTTTCCTCTCCATATCCAGTCCACCGGAAGAATACTGAATGGAGTAACACAGTCTGCGGGTTGGCAGTTAGAAGGCTGAGTGAAACCAGCATTCAATGATCATTAAGCAAAAATTCTCATTTGCCAGCTGATTAATGCATCAATAATTACATAACAATCACCAGGAATAGTTTTCCTCTTTTAAAAGATGTGGTATTTATGCTAATGTGTTTGATTGAAAACCTGAAGTCCATTACCTGTGGCCACAATTAACTTACTGGAGAGGGTGCCAAGAAAAGCTAAGTACAGAATTCAGGATTTGACCATTATACTAAATGAAATAACTACCAAATATAGAGGATGTTCAATTTCAAAAATATTTCTTAATACACACATCTTTTTTGAGAAATATCTCCTGAAAAAGAGAAATAAAATACTACTTGAGGAAGAAAACCACCGATTAAGGAGCAGTATCACAACATGCCACATACAGCTTATCATTGCACATTTCATGCCCCCCAGCTTGTGTTTTTTGAAGCTTTTACTGTTTGATATATTTTTCTTTCTTATGTGAGCTGTAATTTATTGCTTCACAGTCTTCAACTTCTTGATTTCTACTTTTTAAATGTTTTCATTTCTGCTTTTTCTCTCACCTACTGAAACCATGCTAGTCTTTCCACCTTTCCAAGTCTATTGTATTATATTGGGCAATTATATACCCAGCATATTCTTCATTCCTAATACCTCTCATGCTTTTCTATAATATCCTTGTGGAGTCACTTATAACATACATTTTTACCTCCTTCCATTTTCAGCTACATCTGATTTGTGTGTAGGGCAATATAATCGATACAGTATATGCAGTAGGTACAGTAGGTGCATTTTTTTACATAGACACATTAGAATTTCTCATACAAAGCACTTAAACGAAACTGGTTTGCCTATATAACAGAAGATTTATTCCACTAGATTTTTTTATAGCATCTACTTTTAGAACAACCTGTTCCCATTCTGTAGACTTGGAAGACAGTACTATACTTAAAGAAATTAAAAATGCACAGTTACTTAGCATATTCACAGCTATAGAGGGGATATCCAACTCTGCTGCTTCAGAGCCTTAGCCAAGCCGAAGCTGGCATTAGTAAGAATATTTGCCAGATTTTCCAGGGCAGAAGAAACCACTACGAACATCCTACCTGACCCTCGAGCTCATAAGCTCTGCTTGAAAGGAAGGAATCACTTTGCAACACAACCAAGCTTAATATAACAGCTAAACTAAGAAAGAATCCACTGCACCTCATGACAAGATGTTATAATAGTTTGCAACCCTCAAAAATGTGCATTCTCTTCCTTTTCTGAGTTTGTTAAGTTTCAGTTATTAGACCTTGGTATGTCTGTACTTGCCACAATAAAGTATCTCTGTATCAGAAGTCTTTTTACACAGGTCTTTGTGGACATGACATCCTCGGGCACAGTAAAACACAAGTCTCTAATGTTAAAATCTCTCACCTTCCTCTGAAGCACCTGGCACTGGTCACTGTCAGACAGTACATTGCAGGAGATGAATTACCACCATCACATTATGGCTAGTTTCACATTAATTACAGGAGGTAATGCTGTTTTGCACTTATGCAACTTCACTATAGGTAATCTACTCCCTCTTTGAAATCCTGGGAAATGCTACTAGCAAAAATCACCTAGAGATGCTGGTAGTAGAAAAGACTCATTTTCATTCTTCAACAGTAACACAAACTGGGTTAAAATTAAAGGAACCTAAGGTTCATTTGTAAGAAAATGTACAACAATTAGGGCTTCCAGACATATTTTTTAACTGTGTTCCCATGGAACTCACCAGGTTTTCTTCAAGAGCACTCCAAGTCCTGCCCAAACTCCCGGGAACTACCACTTAACCTAACATTTCATAATTGCTTTTAGAGTGTGAAGCTAACTTTTTTATCCACACGCCCTAAACAGAAAACCAGATCTCCAATTTTGTACAGAATGGCACCCGAAGGGAGGTTTTGAATGTGCCAAAGTAGACTGACTGCCTTGCAAGTACTGCAGCAATGTTTTATTTCTTGCTTCCCATCACACCCAAATCAGAAGGAAAATCTCGCTAGTGTCATTTTGCTACTTCTCCTTCTCCATCCAAGCAACAAGGATGTGCAGAACAACCTAAAAATGACCTTATCCGCTCTTTTTCAGATGCTTAAACATACCAGTTCAGTGTGACTGAATGCATTGGAAATAAAATTGCAAACAAACCTGTACATTCTCTCAGGTATTAGAAGCATATATTCTGTAAAGAAGATTCCTTAGCAAGGTAGAAACATATCTAACCTGGTCGACTGTACGTCGTAAGGTTGCTATCACTGTTTCCGTTGCCAGAGGTGCAGCAGTTGATGGAGCAGTCATTGTGATTGTTCCCTGTGTTAGGCCAAGTATCTGCTAGCCATGGCTGAGCGGCCGGTTCACTGATGTTTAGGAGTCCTGGCCTTTAAAAACAAAGCTTGGTCATTTCAAAAATTAAACAAAAGCATTTTCACAATGCAATTATTTTCTTCTCATAAGGTTAAATATTACAAAATAATATCACAAATGTAAAGGCTTGAGAATTGGAAAATACAGCTTGAATCAATTATTTAATGGTTTCTAGTCTCCTATATAACCTGTTCTTTGCTAAGACACTCTGAAGTGAACAGCCAAGGACAGCATCAGTTCAGTTTGCTGAACTACACATATATGCTGGTGTGCAAACTTCACCTGTCACTTTGGGTTTGGCTTTGTTTTTTTTTTTTATTTTTTTTTTTAATGGGAAGGTTGTATTTTTGTTGTTCTGCCCCTTCTCCCTTTCTTAAAGAAAGCATGGTAAAAAAAGGGAAATTGGCAAGTCAAACAAACAAAAAATTCACACATAAAAGTGAGATGGATATGCGGAAATAAGAGCATAGTTTAAATGTGAATACTCCCAAATTCTTGGTGATAGTACCACCGTAGCAGATCAAAGGAAAAAGCAGATTACAGAAACCTCTGTCACTTGGGAGCATTTGGATCTCCCTAAGCATACTGAGTGTGCGATACAGTTCTGTTAATGAGAAAGCCACTCGCTTAGTCTTCATGTGGGTGGAACAGCAGCAGCTCCTAAGCAAGTTTAAAGTAACCCGGAATACTCGACACCTTTAAAAATATACAGATATCAATGCTGCATATTGGCTGCATCATTTCTGCTGACATCAGCAGAAAGAATAGCATTCCTTGGTTTCCAAGTGGCTGAATTTTTTTTTGTGAGTGCAAAAAATGACCTGATGAATGTTTTGTAGAATCTTTGGAGCCTCTTCAGTTTTCACACTAACAATGCAATGGCATGTTATAAAGTCCCATATAAGTAGCATGCCCTAACAACTTAAAATTGCCTTTGAAACTACAGTGCTTTTAAAAACAGATAATTCTAGCCACTGCCATATGCATATAAAGAAAGGGAACACAGTCTCTTTCATCACAGGATTTAACAGGGAACTTTCCATTTGAAATGGTGCAGAAACTAGTCTCCATAATATTAGATGTGATGCTCTTCAAAAATAAAATATGCTAATCCTCTTAAACCGCAAGTTGAGAATACAAACTGTATGCAGTTAGTTCTGTGGGATATAGTCTGTCAGTGCCACAGGCTTAAGTCACGGTCTTAGTATGACATTTAAGAGATCTATACATATATGTGTATATATCTTTCTGTACTGCATGTGTCACATGACAATTTAACATGGGAGGTGATGAGGCTTGACTTACTGTCAGGTTAATATACCAGCCAATACACATACACTAAACAAGCATTTTTGGTAAAACTGAAATAAATGTACAGCTACATAGTCCTGTGAGCAGGCCAGTTGATTTGAAATATCCTGCTTTTTTCCCTACTGCTCTGCTCTTACAATGGAAGTACACCTCAAGGCATTTGGAGGAGACAAAGCCTTCCAGAACATTTCAGCGCTTTCAAGACCTGTGTACTAGATTTTTGGAGAGAGAGTTAAAGGTCCTTTGCTTCTAAAATTTACTTTGCATTCACACCTGCTGTCGTGTAAGAAATGCGGTGTGAGGTATATCAGTAGAGGAAAACTCTACTAATTGGAGCCATTTAGGTGGAACTGTAAGCAAGAGATGTTTGCACTACAGCTCCATAGCCTGGTCATGATCGGAGATTGTCATTTCCAAAGATCCTTAACCCTTGCAGCAAATTCACTGAATCCTTGAATTACTGTACTGGGTCTGGGGCAGGGGTGGACTGAGCAAGCGGCTGTGTGGGTGCCCAGCTGCTGGCTGGACTCAATGCACCACAATCACCATTACTTGAATCCTGTCTAGAAAGGGATTGCCACAGAAACGGGTGATTTTTCAACATCGTGGAAGTGGGGATTATGTTGAAATATATCGCTGTGACATTTGAATTCTGAATAATGCTTTAACATCCTCACATAACTGCACTTGGCAAAAGGGCTAAACCTCTCCAAAGCATTGCAAATACAAGCTAAGGAAGTGAAAACCTTGAGTTTGGAAATCAGAGTAAAGGTTTCGTATGTAAAAATAACATTTTTTTTATATATCGCAGAAGTATGTTTCATATTTGACAAAATACAGTACATTATACATTCTGTAAACGCTATATATGCAAATGAACAAAAGAAGCATAGATGTTAGCACCTTGAATCAATTATACTGCTGGATTGTGGCACTGATGCTTAAAACTAGGACAGTAAAAAAATGATGCTGCTTCGCTAGCAGTACCAAAATGACTGTATACAATGTAGACACTTCTGGGTTCATTTCTGTCCTCTGAGTCTATGTGAGTGTGCTTTGTCTGGCTTGTGCTATGGGAAGAGCGAGAAAGCACAGTGGCACAAAGAACACAAAGGATGTTAACTGCGTATCTTTTTGAACATCCTTGTCAGGGAAAGAGAGGGTTCATCTCTGTCCGCTCTTATTTTCTCACTATCCTGGGGTGAAGGCAGCAACCCAGTTGATTTACAGATTTGTCCATTCAAAAAATCACATGGTAACTGTTCTAGAGGTTTTGCTCCATGGTTTTATGGTTACAACACAGCAGCACACAATGCTGGGCACGGATATCTGAAATTGCTCTTACCGTGCAATAGGTTCAGCAGCAGCAGAGTAGCCTCGCCTCTGCACAGCATTCAAGTAAACTGGGGAATGTTTAATTTTATGCCTAATCTTTACCATTACCAAATTTTTGTATGGTCTTGCAAATTAGGAATCTCAAGATGCCACTTGTGAAACAGGAATGGATATAGGAATTTATTGCCCAGCTGCTCTCTGAGATTTTAGAGTTTATTTCAGCATCATGCCAAATCTCTGAGATGCTTATAAAAAGGCATGCTTGAATGTGACAAAAAAAAAAAAAAAAGAAAGAAAAAAAAAAGGTGTGCTACTAAAGTGACACTGCTGTGACCTGCCTTTGTGCTAAAACTGTTTTTTTGCCTCCTGAAGAAAACTCCACCTCTACACAGGAAAAGTAAATTACTGTTTTGTCCACTGCCATTCATTAAGCGTAAACCCAGTAAACATGTTTTAGTGAAATCCTCAATCTGAAATGGGCTAGGTTCTCAAAGCGGAGGGCTTTACATTTAAAACCTACCTGTTTTCCTCTCCTTCAGTGCCCCGTCTCTTGCAAGTGATGCTTTAACTGTTTTGCATTCATAGCAAGATTTTTTTCTTAAAAAGTCACCTTATACGCTGTTTATGTCTTCGGCAATTTTTTCCAATAAACGTTTTCTTTCTTTGTAGTATTTGTGAACCAGCTATATTTCTTAATCTTCATAAATGCCACGACTTAATTACTTTTACGCCCTTAATAAACTGGTAAGCCAGTCTTTATTTTGAAGTTAAAGTGCTCCCTCTGCTGCTCATTTTTTGAGATGCAGTTTTTACAGGTTAACAAAGCTGAAAATATTACGACTCATTTTCTGGAAATCAACCTAAAAAATCAAACCATATATCCTCCTTCTAAACAGAAAAACATATGGCCAAGCCAAAATGTACAAGTTAATATAATAAATTAAAACATATCGCTGCAAGTGATTATTCTATTATCACTTACAAGGACAATTGCACTCCTAGCACCCTGAAATTTAGCTGCACACTATTTATAGCTTTAAAAATAAAGCACATAATTACCTGCCTCCACTGCTTACGGCCTCTCCTCCTCTCTGATACGTTACTGAAATAGTTAAAGATAAGAAAAGGAAATAATTTAAAAATCATAAAAGACTCCTTAAATACCAATATTCAATTTGCCTTTGTTTCATTTTAGCTAAGACAATAAACGTGCATTGTTTATACATTAATTCTGAGTCTCACTCTGCAAGCTATTCCTTTAAATGCAAGTTTATACATAATACTTGTGTTGCCTGATAACTGCTAGTCTTAGCTCCAACTAAGTTTTCTGTTTCAGTTCTGTTCTGAAAAACACACACAAACACGTGTATCGCTTAAGAAAGCAGGAAGCCATACATCAGGTTGAACTTATCCTTAACATAACTCTGCTGACTTCAGTGGAGTTACACTGTGGAAGAATTTAGGTCATATATTTATTTCATGAATGGCTAGATGTTAAAGCTTTCCTCTACCTTATTATTTTGGTAAGATTAAAGAGGTATCACGATTCTCTAACAGACCTTACTTCCAATGTAAACAATGGCTCATTACAGCTGAACCTACTGCAAAAACACATGCTCTTTCTGAATGTTACTGCACTGTACTCATGGAACAGGCACACTCTAAAAGCCCACAGAAGCTTCACATTTTATAACATTTTACAATTGGATTTATTAATGATACTTTTTAATCTAAAAAAATAAATGTATAAATCTTGGTAAAAAGAGGTCTGGCAGAAAGAATACTTCCTAAATTAGAAGGAATAATTTGCTGGCATTTCAAAAGCATTACACAATAACAAAGTGGATGTCCACATGCATTTATTTGTTGGCGTGAATTGCGTACCCTTCACAGGAAGCATCATGATTGAAAAGTCAGTTTTTAGGATGCAAACATCCAAGAAGAAACAATGATATATATTCTGCAGGTTTGAACTGGGTTTGGCAAAGGGTTAAGGAGATAGCCTCCCTGCAAATGCTGATGGATTCTACATTTTCCAACTAGTAATGTGTTGAAAAAAAGCAGCCAAATTCTGCTCTTTAGAAAAACTTCAAACTGGGAGTCTGCAAGAGAGAGATAAATGCTGGCAGTGATTACAATAACAGGATTAAAATGTAGGATGCATTGCTACAGGTAAGTCTTTTACTATAGGTAATGCTAAAGAAGAGGGTCTGGTTCCATTTAAAGTCAATGGAACTAATGGCTGGGGTCCTGGATTGAAAGGATTTTTTTTTCCTTTAAATGTTTTACGTACTTTGTGGTTTTTTTCCAATTGCTTCTTTAAAAATCTCAGTGCTATTTCTTTTGCATCTCTGACATATCTTATGGAGCCCTGATGTTTCCTTTTAATGCTAAGAATCCAACTGAGAAAATATATGTTAGCTAACCGACCAAACTCTGCAGAGTTTCAGGAGTGTGCTACAATTGTGATTGCAATAGAAGCCCTCTGTTAAGCCAATTAAAGTAAGAGCAAAATAATAACAGTTTGAATTAGTCTCCACCATGAATCTCAAAAGACTTCAGAAATACTAAGGGCCACTCTGACTCGTGCTGAACAGTAAGCAACTCCACTGAACATAACAGGATGACTTCTGAAACAAGATATTATTCAATGTGCTTAAAAGCACGTGGATAAGAATCTAACCCATTACTATTAGGTCTGTGTGGATAAATGCAGGCAGACATGCGATTGCTTCACCTGCGGTACAGCTTGGGAGGATGTAACTCAGTTCCTGCCCAGGGGCCAAATTAGAACAGTGCCGATTTTGAGCTAAAGTGCCCTGCTAACGGGAGTGTGCAGCGGAGAGGGTAGGTGGTTTGTACCTTGCCTGGATATACACGTCCTGCAAGTCTCATAGACCTCTTGTGAAAATTAGGGATTTAGAACAAAGGAGGAAGAAACAACCTGTGTGCTCACTGGGGCTGTAGCTAACACTCATGCATGTGGTGTACTGGTGGGTACTGAATGTGTTCAATTGTACCTACTGTAGAGGAAGAGCTGCTGAGCTGCCAGACTGTGGGACCGACTGAAGGTCAGCTCTACAGAACGGAAAGGCTCTCACGGACTTTGGTGGGCTAGGGCTCAGGTTATGCCATATTTTGTACGTTTCCAAGCAAAAAGAAATAGAAGATGATTTTAAACCCACCCTGAATTTGAAATGCACCTCTGTTTATGTAGAACAGGATGATTATTTTGAAATTTCATTGCACAAATACAGTTTAAGGCAGCAAGCAAAGAAATCTAACTGCTGTAACACTTTGATTTCCTGTATCTTTCAAAGCAGAAAACTCCTAAGTCACTGGATTAATGCAGATTCAGAGGAAAGAAAAGCAGCAAATGTTTCACCAACTATAATCCCACTGAATGCCTTTCAAGTCAGCATCTGGGTTCTGTTAAGTCATTCCTCCTCCATCAGAAGCACCTTTTGCATCGCTGGATGCAGGCGGCCACACTACTCCATTGTAATATGCAAGAAGAGAGCCCAGGTTGTACAAACTGACGGAATCATGCTACGAAATGGCATGCTTGCATCAAATGGTATGCTACAGAATGGTACACGCATATAGAAAAAAGAGTCAGCTACAAAGCAAACATACACTACTTAGAGAACAAAATAATGGTACCTGTCATTAATGAAATTGTTTAAAAAAGCCTCCAGAACAGCTGGGCTGGTTACGTCAGAAAAAGAGGAACAGTACCACAAACACATGCTAAAGTAACAAAGAAGGGGGGAAAAGTGCAAATATATACCTGTTGGTGTGAAGGTAAAAGACGGGACTGAAAAACCAAAACAAAATACAAACTGGTTATTAAGCTGAAGAGAGAAAGGGAAACATACCACATTAGTATAAATCTAGCAGACAGCTGAACATAAAACAAATGTATATAACTAACCCAGTAGTTCAGTCACATTGATATAGAAATAAAATTAAATTTGCGATTCAGAAAGAAGCTTGTCTCTGCAGATACTATTCTGAAAAAAAAGCTTGATATTCTATTGTGCTCCTGAGGGGACCCGACTGTGGTTTAGCCTTTCAAATACTCCTCAGTTTGGTATTCTAAGTTTTTCTGAAAATCCTAGTGGAAACAAAACCCCCACACTGTTAATCATTTTAGAATGCAGAATGACAAATTCCTTAACAAAGCCTTATCAAGGTCCTATTGAATCTTATCTGCAGTTCACTAAGTAAATGCTCATTACGCTGAACTAATAGGCACACTTAAGTATTCAGTAAGGAAATAATAATCATATAAAGGAACAAAGAGAACTGCTGTTTTACTGTCTCTGAATCAAGAATGGGACCAACTCTTACTGTAATAAAGGCACTAAAATCTACTGTAGCAATTAATTTTTGTTTTCATAAACGAGACTGCTAAACAGAGTTATTATCCTTCGTTCTTAAATAATCACACAAAAAAAAAGGTGAAAGATCTCCCTAGATGTAACATCCTTCTACCTTTCAACCCTTGGCTTTAAGAGGGAAAGGTTAACAACAGAACAATGACATTGCTTGACAATCTTCACTCTCACAGCTACTATAAATCCTCTTTGGATCAATAGAGTCTCTAATCCAAATACAGAGCACTAGCATCTGCTCTTCCTATTAGCGCATGCTCCCCCTCCTGTTGACAAGACAGCATAGTTTTTCTATCACTGATGGGCAGAAAAAGGCTAACATTGCCCATTTTGATCTAATGACAACTAAGAGAAATGTAAGAGAAACAATAAAATATTCACTAAAAGAGACAGTATTTGATCAGCAAACCTGGAACAGAAAGTAAAGGTTCTGGCTAAGAGAACAACTGCTTAATCTAATTTTTACAATAACACTGAAGTCTGGGGGGAGTCCAGAATGTCTTGTTATAATTTAGGATATGCTATAGTTTTTTCCCCCTTTTTACCAAGCCAATTTATTTCCAGGGATATGACACTAAGCAAAAAAAAAAAAAAAAAGGAAAAAAAAAGAAAAAATTAAAAACTCAGAGCATTTGCCCATTTCAGGCTTCATTTGTAGCACAGCTCTTTATCTTGGGAATTCCATTGTGTTTTCTTTGAGCTAGGCCTTTTCACACAGTCAAGTCTAATTTAGCTACATTCAAAAATATAGAATCATAGTAACAAGCTTTCATTAAAATAGGAGGTGCATTTAAACCAGAGCTATTCAAAAGAGAATCAAGTGTCTCAAAATTAATTTGCAATCACAAGGACATGAAAAAAAATCTTTAACTACGGTCTCATTACTCTTCTGTGAGCTAAGTACTAAACTGAGTTTAGTTTCTCAAGAAACTGAGGAACAGATGAACAGAGGTTCAACTAAATGAAATCTTTATTGCTACTACACGAAAGAACAACTTAATTCTCAGAGCTTCTATTAATAAACTCTTCTGAGTGTGTCAGAGTGCTAGCACAATATGTATGTGTGGGAGTAGTGAAGTATTTTAACAGATGTCAGGCCTGAAGCTAAATCTAAAAATAAATAAATAAATGCAAGAGTGAAGAAAGTTTGGGCTTGCAGTGATGACTTGATGCACTGCAGAGCGGCAAACTACTTTGCAATGTGTATTTCACTAAAGACGGCTTTTTTCTTGAAGAATACTTGATAATGGAGATGCAGACCCTACTTTTCTGTATATTTTCATTAAAATCCCCACCGAATTACACAAAATATATTTTTACAGATATTGAAAAACACAGCTGTTTTGAACAATAGCTGATGTCATTAAAGCAGCCATTTTTAAGGACAAATTGTATGCCTTTTGCTTAATCATAGGTACTGCTGAAAGCATAGTGATGTTAGTTTGATAGAACTGTAGAAAGGCAGTATGGCAGCATGCTATTAGTAAAACAAAACAGTGCAGGCCAGCGCAGCAGTATGTCGGGGTCTGTCTTATCTGTGAAATCCTAGCAGAACAAAATCAAAGGTGAAATTCATCCCCAATTTCTGTGGTTACAGCTCCGCTGCAACCACTGTGCCAAGGCCACTGCAAGCATCGATACTTTAATAGGACGGAGGACACAAACTCTGCAACACTCCAGAACTATTTCCATGTTTCCACTCACTCGGTTGCTATTTTTAGCACTGCTTCTTTTTCATAGCAACACATTGCTACTGTTTAAAAACGTTTGTGTTACATTTGCCTATCTGGCTTGCCCATCACACATTCATTCTTGAAGTGACTAAAGTACGTAATCTCATGACACCTTTCACACATGAAGATGTGTGCACCTTTTAAGCCTAGGTCTGTATTTTGATTGCTAAACATCAAAAAAATCTCACTCTACTCCTTCAAAAGCAGGATCTCCCATTTTCTGATTAATTCCAGAATTTACGGTTCTCAGCCTATGAGTGCCTATGAGGTACTGCTTTGAGACGTAAGGAACTACAGCTTATTGAATTCAGCTTTCACTTTGGGGTTTAATCAAAAGATTACTGAATCAGGAGAAATCAAGTTTTAATTCCAGAAGATCTTCCAAGTAGAGATTCTAGTTATATTTGCCACAGAGTATACTGTAAAACACTGCATACCCACCGACAATCTGACATAAAAGGTATCAATAACGTGAAAATGAAGAGTGCTTTAAGTTAGTCCCACTGCTGCCATTCTAACCGAATGCAGATGCAAGACGTGATAGCCCCAGAATTCAGTCCCAACGAAGGGTCTCACAACAGTGTTTATGAAAGAGTCTTGGAAAGTATTATTGACTGTTGTGCTTTTGCAAACAGCCACTTCACCACATTCCCCCGGAACACAAGGAAATTCAAGTACACGCACCAAAAGCGTTGCTGTAATGTACACCACTGTTAGTATTCTTAGCAGCAAGCAAAGGACCGAACAGGAGGGACAATGAACTACCATCCGCTTGGCTCCTTTTCAGATGGTACGGTGTCAGGTAGCAAGGGCGTATTGGAAGCTCTCAGCCTTAAATCCATCTTTACATTTCTCATTTGTAAGACTATCTTTATGAAAAGCTAGTGTAGGTATTTTGCTAAAGGCTTATACTTTAACGCCAGGTTTAACACGTTATGTAAATATTGCTGCTTTCTGCACTGATTCCTGATCCACACTTCCTGAAAGTATTGCCGTAATTGGATAATTCCCACATCGAGTCTTAGGGGGACAAGAGACTGATGATAAAGTAAGTAGCCAGCAAACAGGCATTCAGCAGCCAGCGGACTGAAATATATAATACGGCACCTTTTCTGATACCAGCGTAAGTACTAGTGAGTCCGTTTCGCTTCTTCCTGTGGCGATATAACCAGATGCTGAAGACCATAAGGATAATCCAACAGGCTGCACCAATTCCAGCAATAAAGGCAGGCTGCTTTACTACATCAGAAATCTGCTGGGCTAAACTGACTTGATCTTCTGAAGACACAGGGTTTCCATGAGAATCTGAAAAAAAAGACACCCGAAATAGTCAATTAATTTGAATAAGCAACTGTAAAAGGCAGGATGAAAAGAACTGACATAACCACAGTCCAGTTTTTCAAGGTAAAATCCTTAAGACTGCTCTTCAAAATCTCTTTTTCCAGGTCTAGATAGAAATGGTTTGTTTTCCATACCAGACCTCCAACTTCACTGACTTTTGTTTGTTTATGAAACCCGCTAAAATCAGGCCACTAGGCACACAAATAGAAAGTTAGGCTCATAAATTTCAACCTTGGGAACTGCTATTTTTTTTATTTTATTTTTATTTTAGCAAAGCAACACCAGCTTCAGAAAATTATTCAGAAAGTCAGCAAAGAACACAGCAAGTAAAAGCTCAAGTATGAAACACGCTTAGTCTGTTCTTTGAGCTCTGCAAACGGGTAGAAGTCAGCTACCCAAACATCCACTCTCGTAACTGAAAGTCACAGAAGAATTACAAATTCAAAGTACATTCACATGAGGTTGGTATTGAGAGATACATTTTAATTTAGCAGTTCCTGACAGATTACTTAAATCTTGTATTACACCGTCTAACGTACTCTGTACAATCTCTCACTTTGACCTCAATTAAAAAGACTGAATATTTAAAAGGATGTGAAGAAGTACAAAATAACCAATCCTGCCCCCTTAACATGGATGAAAAAGCTAAAGAGTAACTAAAAATTTAGTTATGAATCGGTAAAAATAGTAAAGCATCCTCGTTATTACTGAACAAGTAGCCCTTTTCAAAAACAGTTTATCTGTAAATATCCCACATCAAAATAAAGAAGACGTATTTTTCTACACACTTTTATTTTTTTATTTTTTTTTTATTAGAGAAAGCACCTGTAAGAATCAGCCTCTTCTGCTCTTTCTGTACTGAACTTTTACAAGAACCTTCTAGGAACAGCAGTAGGAATATTCAGTTAGTGACCAATGCTTCCTAACTGAAATGAAGCAATTAAAAGACAAAATACTGCCTTCCTGATTTTTTACCACTACAGTGAGCTCTTACTGGAAATTTCATTACTGCACAGGGTGAGGGCAAGAATTCAAAACCTTTACTCAGAGCGGATATTGCTTTACACATTCCACAGCTTGGTCTTTGAAATACCCATTTTTACTCTTGTGTAAATCCAACAGTTAGTTGCTTTATACTATGGGTAATGACATCAGATCGAGAATGAGAGATCAGTCTTTCAAGGAGAAAGGCGCTATTATTAATTCTAGTAAAATAAACTATATAAGAAGTGAAAACCTATTTACTTAAAGAACAATACCTTTTCCCTGTGAACTAAGCAGTGAATATATTTTTACTTTTACGATGAGATGTCTTGCATTATTCCAAAGTAAGCCTAAATAAAATGTAAGAAACTGCAATACAAACAGGAGATGTAATCACAGCAAATAACAAACCTCCTCTGGAAAAGGATACCTTTTTCAATGGGAAATGGTTAAATTAATACCAGTTTATTCCAGTGAAGAATTCCAGATTTCGATGTCAAATACCTATTTTACCAAGGAATCACCACCACCTTTGATTGCTACCTTACTGGAAATTTTATTTCATATTTCAGGTCCCTTTATCTTCTGTGATCCTAAGTGCACTGCCTAGTCTGAAAGTTCACCAGGCAGACTCATTCTTTTCTTACTAATACACCCTTTGTGTCTGCTGGGTTTATAGATTTCATGCCTATTTGTGTGAGGTTAAGATGGGTTGCTTCAGATTTTATGGAGACAGCCAAGTGAAGTTCCACACAAGTGGCCAGATGGGCTTAAACGTATAAAGTATGCTGTGACCAATGAATTAAATCTGTCACTCTCTAGCTCATCTTTTGTCTCTTTGCAGCTGAGGCCATATTAAGATATGAAAACTTGCATCATCAGTCTCTTTTCAAAAAGCGAGTAAGCCTGCTATTTCTATATTTTTAAACAGCTACACCACCTTGTACATCTTAATGGAATAGAACAAAAAATTTCCAGAGAACCTATGGTCCTGAATAAATTTAGAAGAATGATAAATATTTTTTTCTCTAATCCTTTAAATATATATGTTTAAAACAATAAATCCAGGGACAAAAAATAATCACAAACGCAAAAGCCAAATAAGAATGTTTTTTAAACATGTCAGCAATTCAGCCATAGAGAAAGACAGTACTTTTATATGCACAAACATTTTGCATTGCTCAGCCAACGCATGTCTGAAGATTACAAAATACTGAAGAATCTCTTTGAATGTTTATTGTTCTAACTTTTAATTGAGATTCATTTCAGGGGATTATTTTGCTAGCCATTGCAAGCGTAAGAGCAGCATAATAATATATTTGCTTTTAAGAAACTAGGCTTATGGCACATTGTACATGGATGGACTGTTAGAGGCATTACATTAAATTAGCTGGTATATATTTGCACACATGGTGAAAAGAAAAACGCCTATGTGTTCCGGTACAGTCACATAAACAGCATCATAGAAAAGAAGATAGAAGGGCTTTCAAGAGACCACATTTGACCCATGTTCTGCTGCTGTTATAATTCAAAAATAGAAAGTAAGCTAAATATAAAGCAAAGGAAATGAAATCTAGTCAACCCCTGATTTCTAAAAATTTCCAGGAACATTCTCTTGGAAGCCTTTCTTTGCAAAGGGCACCTTCCCTCTCCATAATACTCCTATGAGATCTGAAGGATCAGTCAGGAGAAAAAGCTCTTTAACTAAAGAAAAGTACTTTTTCTTCATCCCAGGACATTTCTGGAAGCTTTGACTGAGATATAAACAGTTCATAATCAACATTCCTGTTCCTGCTTGCACTCCTCGGGGAGACGTGCCAAAATAATAAGTGAACATAAACATTCTACGGCAAAGCGCATCTTACTGCCAGAGCAGCAGCCGCAGCATTTAATGTACTTGAAAATGCCTCGGAGTTGTTGGAGCAGGCTGATGCCCCAGCTCCCTGAAACCAGCATATCATCACAGTGACTCATCCCTTCCTCTTCTTCTACCCCAAGATAAGAGCCTTCTTTTTAATCACAGATAATGTTGCTATGGCTATTGCTCGCAAGCTACCCAATTTGACTGTCTTGAAGCTCCAAGTTTCAAACTGCAATGAAAACTAATTAGAATTTACATCAAGAAGAATCAGGACCTCTAATTCTCTAATGTTGAATATTCATATAAATAATAATAATAATAATGTAAAAACTAACATTTAAGTTGCTAAATGCTAAATAAAAGATCAATATACAATTAAGACTGGAATGCCAAAGACTCAAAAAAGGCAGGAAATTCCAGGTTCACAGGTGTGCAGGCAACCTTAACTTTGCTGTGTCCATGTACAACCTATGGAATGGTACTTTTCCATATGCCTGTCTCATTTAGCATACAAAATGTACAAACAATAAGTAGGAAGATCTAAGTTTCGTTGACATTGCTAATTCTGGCAATTCAAAACTTGCAATACACCTGGAATCTGCAACATAACGTCTGAGTGTTTCCTCAAATATATGTGCATGATGCAATCTGAAAATTATTTGCTAAAATATAACCTGGTTAAGAATATACTCTTTTGTCTCCCTTGTAGTTACACGCGTTTCCAAAACTGGAAAAATATCAGTTTTCCACTTCAATCTTACAACATACAGTTTGAGAAGACAGCATTAAACTGGTTTGGAAGGGTCTGCAGTAAGAGGAAAAAAAAAATAATTACTTTCTTTGAGTCGTTTGCAGGCTACAAGACAAAAATATCAACAAAACCCCCTTACAACTATCACACTACAGCTACTCAAAGGGCTGACAGAATAGTATGTCTGAAGGCATGCTAGCTAGTTCACAAACTGCATCCCCTAAATGAAGCAATTAGAATAATAAAGAGAGATTCAACGAGACTTTCTTGTGTTTTGTACGCTTGAGATATCCATTGGTTGAATAATGCACTCAACACTTACAATAATTTTGCAGACATCTCTTAATAAATAACTGCATACCATATATTCATACAAATTACATGCTTCAGACTAATACTACCTGCAGTTGTGGGGCTTCTCAGAGATGATACTCTCAATAAAATATGTTGCAGTGTGTTCCAATTTCACCACTTTTTGCCAACAGACATAGGCAATACTGCCAAGCTGTCATAGCTAGTATCCCATCACTGTACGAAAGTTAGGCTAGAGATCAGCAAAACATAATTTGTTGTGATAATTCTCACCTTTATGTATGGAACATTTTTATAAGCAATGTCCTGAAGTTACATGTCGTGACAAGAAAAAAAATTCTATCAAAATTCTATGATTTTTTTCTCCACAGTATTATGAGCACAGTATAGTGAGCTGTGGCTAGCTCTTATGAAATATGAATTTTTTTTCCTTAACACCAAAGCTCTTGCAGTCTTTCTTTATGTAAAATGTTAACTTTTCTTTTAAAACAAACAAACAAGTGGTTTTCCAGCCCTTGGAATTCCACAGAAAGCTTTGAAAGGTCATTCAAAAGCCAAGAGGAAAATTCAGAAGGCCCAAGGGGAGCGTTTTAAGAAGACACGTGATTTTTCAGTTGATCTCATGATTTTAAACTCCGAAAGGTGATTTTTGAATACCAAGCAAGTATATTGTTGGCTTGTCCCTGGTGACACAGAAAGTCTGGGGTACCGCAGCTCAGTGAACTGCTTCATGTCAGCTGAGACATGGAAAATGAAAGAGCTTTGAGCTTACAATTTGTACCTGTCTTTGTAACAGGTTAAGTGCGTGCACAAGGTCAGTTATCACGGCTCAGCTGATGCATGGGACTGTGATTGCACGCCTCAGCTCTCAGAGAATCCAATGTCTCCTGTCCTCCCCTCTTGTTCTGGAAGGCGGCCCCTGAAAAGTGAAGCTTCCTCCTATCACACACCTGGCTGAAACTGCCCAGGCATTTCTCACAGCCACAAACTTGGGAACACCCCTCACAGCATGCAGACTCAAAGAGGAGGTGGCTGTGCAAGAGAGGAGGCTACACTGGGGAAAAACCCTCTTCTTTGCATGGTCCAGAGCCAGCCACAACCTAGTCTCACATTTTTGTAAGAAAAACACATTGCAAGGAGACAGATGTTTGATTTTAATGAAAAGTTATTTTTTTTTTTTTTAAAAAAAAAGGTAAGTGTATATCTAAATCCCGTAGTACATGCTGTTTCCACACATGGAATTCTGAATTAGTTAAAAAAAAAAAAAAAAGAAAAAGTAATGATTGTACTAACTCAGATATCAGAAAAAGGTTTCCTGAAGGAATAGCTGGGATCAATGACAGAAATGTAGAAACTTGAAGTTGTCAGTGGCAAACACGCAGTTCCTAGAGCACATACATACAAGGAGCCAGGACTCTCTCAAACCTTCTAAAAGTAGCATCCTTACTCCTCTTTCCTCCCCCTCCCTGGCCTCCCTTCCCTCTCTCTGTAACCATGTAATTTATTGCTGGTGAAAAGTGCCAATTGATGACATCAACAAATTAATTTTCTTTCTTCAGAAGAGCTACCAGAAAACTCCAGTGTCTGCTCCACCCCCATGCCGGGAGCACATCCAAGAACTAAGAATGCGAATCCTTGCGGGGGCTGTAGGAGAACTTGTATCACAGGGTAGAGCTAGTTAAACTGCGGCCATTCTTCTGCCTTGATGATTGTAGGGTGATCTGTGCTACTAAAGGGTACTCCTCTTAAATTGAATTACTAATTTTCAGCAGCCTCCTGCAGTTGCCAAAAGGACTGCAGCACTGCCTAGGTATTTCTTTGTGGTGCTTCTGGTGGCGTAGATCTCTCCACAAGAGTCCTGTCTCCAGGTCTTTGCCGTGTAACACCCAAATTACGGGATTTTGCTACACCATATGTAGATGTAGGCCATGCCACTTAATTAGAAGCAAGCAGCACAGACTACAAAAGGAAACCCCAACCCAAAGGAAATATATGGATTCTACCAGACTTGCACATTTGAATACCCTCTAAGGTGTGCGATAGCTTTATGCTTTCTAACCTGGTGTCAGTAAAGGCCAGGAACCCAGAAGCAGGCAAAAATCTTACCCTGACAGAGTCTCATTTGTTTCTTTTTCCACTTAGCAAAACCCCAAAGTGATTAAGTTCCTTTATAAAATTCACCTTCATTTAGCATTTGCTTATCATCAGAGAAAAGGCAAAAAAAAGTGGTTATGAAGTCTTTAGCTTTGAACATCGAGGCTACCCCATTATTTTACACTCATAAGCCTCACTAATTTAATATTTTCAAAATCTAAGCCATATAGAACAAACTTGATTTTGACTGGAAAGCTGGTTGTAGAATGCTGTGAATGGGAGCTGGCTGTAGGAAAAAACAATCCAACAAATAACTATGGGGTTTTGCACATTATTAACAGAGTATCATATCAACTGGGTGTAATTTTGTCATAAAATCTCTATTAATGTAACTGGGATTCATATGCTTGTGTAAGTTAAATAAGTTAAAGATGACCTTCATCTTAATAGCCAAGGAAATGTACATGTAATTTTCCAGAGAATATAATAGTTGTTCAGTCTTGTTTTCACATGCGGTTATTACAGACTTTTAAATATGAAAAGTTAAATAAGAAGGAATATCTACTAATGTTACAGAGATAGACAGGACATAAAGTCCAAAGCAACATGCTGAGTTTGCTTTCGCAATTACATACCATGATGGTAAAGGATTTTGATACAGGCATACTGGTAAAGCAGCATATGAATATTTAAAGTAAATAACCTTCAGCTAACCACCAGCAAAGATGCATTTCTCCCAGATACATGTAGGAGCAATGCCCCTGATCTGTGCTTATGACACAGAGACGCTAGGTGTAAATGAAGTTAGGAGGTCAAAATTATTGCATATCATCTGTATGCCTCTTGTTCCTGTACTTGGATTATTTACTAGCTTTCACACATACTTGTTATTTATTGTGCCTAATTTTAGCATGCTCTTGGTTTTTTGCTTCAATAAAGTAAGATAAAATCTGATCAAGACAAATTACATCCCTAAACTAAAAGTGAGCCAACACTGAGTGATTCATACTCCCCTACATGTTTTATTACACCAGCCTTAAGTGTGAAAATTCCCCTTGAAAAAAATCAATCGCCAAAAAGCACTGCTGAATTGGGAGATTAAAAAAACCTGTGTTTTTATAATCCCATCTTTAGAATGCAGTTCTAAGGCAAGTTTAAAACCAGAAAAGCCAAATCCTGCTATTCCAGACATCAAGTAACGCTATCTATTTCACTTGTCTTAAAAGTATTTCTGGTGCCCTAAAAGACAAAAGAGAACAAACAAACAAAAATCATCGGAGCCAATAGGTAGGATTACTAGCGGGCTTACCTAATTGGATAAACTGGGGATCGCTTTTCACTCCAGGTCCTGCCCCAGTACTTGCTGCCACTTCCACGCTATATCGAATACCAGGAACTAGGGAGGGGATGACTACAGAAAAGGTGGAACCGTCAACCGTCTTGTTTATATGGTATCGACTTTCATTGCCAAGACACCAAACCTGCAGGGAAGTAAGTGTATGGTACGTATAAATGTTCAAAATTCAAGACCAAAGGATAAGTAGAAGGAAGGATGACACATTTCTTTCTGCTGGATAAAGAAATTTAGAGTTTGTCACGACTTTAACATCTGCAGTCATGGACTGCTGTCCTAGGCACTATATGAATACTGAAAAGATACTTCCTGTTCCAAAGAGCAGCTCCAACTGCTGAAATTATTTGATGGGTTTACTGTAATTCATTTACAGTTCAACCAGTGACATCAGTGCTAATAAAACTAAAAGCATTAGTAACACAGAACAAATAAGGGAAGCTCCATAAGCCAAGAATTGTTCACATAAACAAAGAGCATTCAGTTAAATGAAATTGCAGTTCTCTTCTTCAGGAATCATTCGTTAAGCAAGGCTTTCTTCACTCAAGTGCAAGGACAAGTCTTTCATCACATGACGTCACGAGAGAATCGATGTCATGCTGGAATGCAAACATTACCTTTTTTAAAAAATGGCAGCAAGAGGCAAGGATTGAGTAACATGCCATCTTCTATTGCGAGACAATAGCATGATATCTGATCTCATTTTTTGGTTGAGATCAGGACACAGGTCTAATGACTTGAATTCACCACTTTATAAAATTACATCAACGGTATTAAATGATTGGGAGAAACAGTATGATGAGATATTTTTATCTCTGTAGGCCTGCACCATTGATATGATGAATGCTTGTAAGACTATGGTTGAACTCCCGACTGCTATTAAAGGTGAAGTAGTGGCTAATCTAGATGTGTTAAAAAACTGATGAAGCTGCGTTGATTTCCTTTTTATTCCCTTTCCACAAATGTATTGTTCTACAATGAATATTTATCCAGAAAGTTAAATTAGTTAAATTCAATATGTTTTCTGTAAAGAAGCAAAGTCCCTGAAACAAGCGGCATTTCTGAACTTGTGCTGCTTGTACACAGGAGGGAATATTTTACTTTTGACATAGGGAGCTCCTAAAAGATTTAGTACCCAGATAGCCGCTCTTAATCTCTTGTGCAATTCCACCTGGACACTGCAAATTTTATTTCACCTTCAGGACATTGTAAGATCCTTTTTATGGATGTCAAGGATTGAAACAAGGCTAGTGGGGCACTGTGAGGCTCTGAAATGTATTTTAAGCTCCTTTGAAATAGAATCCCAACACAGCATATACATAATTGCTGCTGCAGAGCAGGTCAGAGCACAGGAAGAGAAGAGAATCTCCTTTTTATATTCTGATACTAAGTAGAGACTGTTTCAGTCAGTAGTAGTAGTATAATTATTAGTAATATTAGTAATATTGCTCTTAAATCCCAAATGATGGTCCATGAAAACGCTCTGATGTAAATAAGAGCTCGATAAAGTGAGGAACAAAAGATTTAAATCTACATTTTGACGTATATCATTTTCACAGAAATTGTTAATGACACCTTGTTACAATGGTGTATGTGCAAAGAATAAAAACAATTTATTATGTACTTGTAACTATGCACTACTAATTAATAAAAATGTTTTGTTCTTAGGCATTCAAATATGTGGAGAAATTCACGAAACATGAACGTTAGGTTAAACATCAGGTTATTCAGTACTTGCCATGCTATATTTGATTGTATTCCTAAATAGACAACTGAAAACAAATTTTTAGAAAGTTATGAAGGAAGAAGGAATTCACATTATAATAGACACATAAGTGAAGAAAGAATTAGTTTAACAAGAAAATTTCTAACTTCATGCCAGGGAAGGCAGGAATGACTTCTGCTGTGATTTGAATTTCTAGCTTTTCATGTGTGCTACTGACACTTCTTCAATTAAAATGGTATCCTCCTTCCTATTTTTTTTGTCTTTTAATTAAAGTAGGTACAGTCTTGCCTTAGATCCAAGTTGCTGAGAAAACAAAGATTTCCCCCCCATATGTGTACCTTATTTTCTGGGAGAAAACATAGGAGACAGAAAAACAAAGAGGAAAGAAAAAAGAGAAAATTTTCTAAGACTTCTATTTGTTTTTTTCTTGTTATTAGTTCTTAACCTTAAATCACTGGTTCAGCATTTATTTTGTTTTTAGACAAAAATATTAATTTCATATAGCAACTTAAATAGCAGTAACATAAATATTCGTTGTGTCTGTTTTCTATCCATGGTGTAAAGCACAAAGGAAAATAATGGCATCACATAACAAATGCAGATGTGAAACGTGCCAGTGTGCCATCTAGTGCTACACAAGCACTATAAGATGCTTGCTCCTACACCTGGTAGCCTATTACCTCTGAATGCTAAGAGGCGTGTTAGGTATTATATCCACTTGGAAGCCTGAATTTCCTGACTTTTATTGGTTTGTCCTTACAGCCTTAACATTCCTCTGATGCAGTTGCTTGATGGAAATAATTCACCTCTTCAGCTCAAGGTCTGTCTTTAAATAAAATAACTTTGCAAGTATTTTTTTTCCAATCACATTATATATCTGAAACTAAGCCATAAACTGATGTTTTTTACCAGTCGACCAGGTTCTGAAAGGCATTTTATTATTCCAAATCGACCATGAAGCTTAGCGATCTCTTCCCTTTCCCATTTCTACTGAGAAAAAAAATAATAATAGCAGAATGAGTTTTGATGGCTAAGAATATGTGTCTATAGCAAAGTGTTTTAATCTGAAAAATAGCCAACACATTCTCATTTTAAAAATTTTCTCAATAATGCGCATTTGCAGGAGACTGAAACCAAAGGTCCTACCTCACCGTGGCTATAAAGCTTACTTGATGTCCACAACTGGACATTTAAGAAGTCTGTAGAGTGTTTAGGAATAATAAGCATTTACTTTACTACGTAAATTATCGCAAAACAATTTGAACTGAAAATAAATACGGAGTATGTTGCTAAATGAACATCAAATAATAAATATTCTATAATGTACTTCAATTTGTTAAAAATTAAATAGTATAATGACAACTATGTTTGCGTGAAAGAAAACAAAAATTTCTATACACTAAATACATTTATTATTATATAAGCACATTCTTTACTTGAAAGTTTTCCATTTAACTACCCAGTTACACATAATTTCCGCAGATCTTAACACTGTTAATTATTATCCCTGAGCTTTTCAACTCATTAAGCCTGTTTATATTTACTACTTTGACCAATGTCTTTGAGTCACAAAATGGTTCTCAAACAGGTATGGTTCCCTGTCTACTTGTCTGTGCATTTCTCAAGTTATAATGAAGGCAAGAAGGTAGTTGTTTTAATTAAGAGTGTTGACCCTTTGCTTTGATTTACGGAGGCTGTTTTAATTGCCTTCTACCACCTAGACAGAATTACTAAATATGGAGTTGGATTCAAAGAAGTGATTTTCTATCGCATTTGCTCTGACTAACCAGTAGATGGAGCCAAGCATCCACGAACAACCTAAACTGTCACTACTTGGCCAATATTCCCCCTCTGCCAGGGGATCAAGGCATGCCAGGAGTACCTTATATTCTTGAACCATTCCGTTCTGGTTGTCCTCGGGGGGCGGCTGCCAGGTGACCACAATTGCTGTCCCGTTCCCATCGTTCTTAGTTACTGAAACACTCTGAGGTGGAGCACTAGGAGCTGTTTGTTTGGATAGAAGGATTGAATGGTTAAGTTCGTCACACGCAGAAGTGAGCTTTTTTTAAAAGGAAGGTGCTTTCTCAGCTGCATATCTTTCATGCCCCACCCTTCACTGAGGGCAGTTCTTGCCCACAAGATAAAATGATACAGAAGAAAAGTGATGTGAACCTGCAACTAGGCTTCTGAGTTCTGCTGCAGTCTAGCTGTGCAGGATAGGAAGAGTCGCACTCGTCACCAGACTCTCCAAACTCAGATACCCATTACCTGAATGTCACAGACCCAAGCACTGAATTCGTCATTGGTCTGACATCATCTTACCCAGGATCAACAGTTTTGAGAAATAAAGTCTATAAATTGATCACAACAGAATGCCAAATCTCAGTTCCTCTAGTGTGTAAACCATAATGAGTAATACAAAACTTATTAAAATCAGGACAGAATGTGTTAGGATTAACACATTTATAGTATTAATTTCTGTTTTGCATTTTAAATAGTCTTTCTAAAAACTGGATGCGTAGCTGATGCTTAGCATGAATGCAGTTAAGCACACCTTTTGAATCTCTCACAGCAATAAACCAGAGCTACACAGCATTCGTACTGGGGAGGGAAGAGAGAAGGGGAAAGGCTGCACATCCCAACAGAGGCACCGAAATCCCTATTTAGAGGCACTGGCCATCTTGCATACTCATTATGCCTGAGCAGCAACAAAAGGAAGAGCTTCATGAACCTTCTCTTTTTAGCACGCGTATGAGATGGAAGTACATAATTTAGTTCACTATGTCTGTTGCCCTCATTCATCTTTTCATTTTGTCTTACTGATTGATCCAGATATAAAAGCCTTCTAAAAACGTGGTTTCCATTCCCTCAGCTATCTAGCGCTTTGATGATTTCTGTGGTGTCTGCTATCTACTCAAGATAGTGATTAGCAAGTGCTTGAATCTGACAGAAGTCACTTGTGACCAGACCATGAACTCAGCAGGGAGGAGCGCACACTGCAGCGAAGATAAAAAGCGCGTTTCCCATTGTGCGTTGGAGGGGATCTTTGCACATCCCTCTCTCTCTGCCTCTCGCGCTTGGTTCTGAATATTTACTTCTGTGTCACCAAACAATTCACATAATGATCAGTCCAACACAGCCTCCTCTGCCGCAGATTGCTGTTCTCAAACAGCACGCACTTCAAACAAAATCAAATAATGAACATATCAGAGGAAAGCAGGCCAGACTACTACTTCAAAAAGGAAAGATGAAGACAGTCTGGCTCCTACTTGCCTTCTTCCAGGGTCTTTGCAAATTTCACTTCGCTATCTGCTCCCTGAAACTCATTAAAAAAAGGGCGGGCCTTGATTTCGTAGTTTACACCTTTCTTCAGCTCAGGAATGATAACGCTGTTTTTGGTTGGAGTCCTCACTTCAAAGATTAACCACTCCGACTCTCCATAGGACGCTGGCGTAGGCCGGTACAGAATTTTATATCCTTGAATGTACTGGGATTGCTGGTCCACCTGGCAAGACAGCAGAACACACAACACATCCTTTAACAAATATAAACCAGGAACGATGTATGTGACACTATGCACGGTGCTTGGACTATCCATTCATTTTGTTCAAAGTAAACAACACTGCCAAAGCAGATAAAGGCTCCCTGCATTACAGCAAATTACGGGCCTGATTCACAAGTGCACTAATCTGTTCGATGCTGGTAGAACTGCGCTGGTTTCCGTGGATTTATGAAGGCATTAAAGGGGGATAACGGAGTTGTATAATATGGCCCAGCTCTGTGAAACAAACAGCCTTTGCACCTGCGGAGCGATGGAGCTCAGCACAGGCCCACCTGAATCTGCCCAGCAGGGCAGGGGAAAAGGGGGAGGGCGAGGGGATCTACAGCTCCACAACTCAGGGTGATGAATACAGTGATCAAAGAGAGAGCCTGCCAGCTCTCCCGAGGTGTGGAAGCCTCCCAAAATCCGTGAAACAAGCACCGCTTCCTGCCTACTTCCTTCTGGAGAAAGGGAATGGAATGGGCAGCCGGCCGGCACTGTCTCCATCGCCGTGACTAGGCTGGGGTCTGTCAGAGGGCAGGTTTGTCCAAGCACCTCCTCCATGTCCACCTGCTCTGCTGGAGGGAAAGGGCTGTTTTGAGAGAGCTTGGAAGAGGCTCATAAAGCTCTGGTATGGTAACAGGGATGAGACTTAGAAAAGCAGACCACCAGTACTCAGTGGTCCTGAATACTTTTTAGACCAAGGTCATTTTATATCACATGTGTGGAGAAAGAGATCTTAATATAAACGAGGGTGGGACTCAATGTGTTTGGCTATAGCTGAAACAGAAAGCTATCTTATAGAAGTGATCTCTCACTATTTTTTAATTACCGGTTTCAATTTCTGATGAATAAGAAAGTCCAATAACAACAACAACAACAAATTTTTTAAAAGTACATCAGATTTTCCCTGTCTTCAAAAATCTCATACAGTGATATAATAAAACTGTTTTCTTGCAGTTTTACTCCAAAAAGCAACACATTTCATTTTTAATAATCACAGAGAGAATGCGTGTGTTAGCTGAAACTGAGGTAATGCTTATTTTTGAAATTGCAGAGAAGCCACAGGCCACCCAAGAGACTGACAAAAACTGCCTGTCTGGAAAAGGTTGTTCCGTAAGTAAAGGTCAAACAAAATCGTGCTAGGAACCTCGAAGATGTTTTAACGTTATTAGTTAGAACAGGAGATTGCCTGCCGCAGGTGGCCATACTGCAGGTGACAGTGTAATTACCATGCAACACAGCAGGTATTATTTGTTCTCTTGCAGCCTCGAAGAGCCCTGGTCATGGACCAGGACTCCATTGGGCTAGGGCTCTTCTACAAAGTCAAAACGCCTTTTGTTCCTGTTCAAAATGTTCTGCCATGGCATGGCAGGGGCTACACCCTGTGCTCTCCTACACTGTCCCTGCCAATATACTGACATGTTCAGATGGAAGTCCTAAAAACACCTCAAAGCGCACTCCCTTTGCATTTATTCCTGCACCCAGTACAATTATCCCCCCTTTTTTCTTCATTCTGTGTTCTATTTTAAAGCTGCTCTTTTTTGAATTACACTTTCTTATGCCATTACTTGGTACTTGCAGTTTCCCGTGTTGTTCTTTCTCTTCATTTCTACCGCTTATTTGCCAAATGTCTCCCACAGTAAGCCATTTCTAATCCTTTCTCTCACTGAGGCCTCAGCCTTGTAAGCCTACTTGAATCTTTTTCACGTAAGTTCCCACTGCCCTTGCTTCAGGACTCCTACAGTATTGTGTCCTCACTCTCTCATTTCCTCTGCTATATCCTCCATGCGGCTAACTTCTTGCTTCCTCCCACCAGAGCATCATCAACACAACATCTGAAAACCATTTGCCCTTTTCGTCTCTTCTCCCTGTACTGTGCATACTCATAGCACCAGGGGAAAGGGTAAGTTCAGACGAGGCTACGTGGGCTTGGGTGTGTTTCTCAGTAGGTATGTAGGATAGAGGTAACACTTTCAAACGGAATTATGCAGTATTTCTCTCCACTGGTAAGTGACAGACAGGGAAGTGCCCATGTTGCCTCATTAGGGGACTGACACACTTCCTACTGAAAGCACTGCAAAAGCTTCAAATGATATCACTTCAGAAGGCTTTGATCAGTCTTTTAGCTTCCAGAGCAGCACTCTGAAACTCTCACCATATTGTAAACAGCACTCTCTATGGAGACACAAAATGGTGAAAATGGGACAAAATTTAATGAAGTAGGAAAGTAAAGCCCAAGTAGCACTCATTCCAAGGAAAAACATTTGCAAGCATACAAACTACATAGCTTCTTAAAGTGTGACTCCACTGCAGTCAAACAGTACAATTCAGCAGTATAGACAACCACCTCTATGATACAGATTCATACTTACAGTCCAATGAACTTCAATTGAGGAGGAAGAAAGGATAGTAGGGTTGTGCAGATGTAGTACCACATCACCTAGTTCTCTCTGGACCTGCTTGTGATCCACACCTTGACTTGTTGGTGGAACATCTGTAATAATTTAAGATTGCATTCTCTCAAGTATATATGATTGTTAAAATAAGAATATGTAAATATAAATGAATATATCATAAAGTATAAGATGCAATCACCAATAAAGTTTAGCCTAAGTGCTTCCCAATTATGTAAGAAAAAAACTACATAAAGTATTTTCCTGAGCAAATCACCAATGCTTAGGTAGTACCAAATCAATGCACTGCACTTTCTTCGACAAACAGGAAGGAAATGCTGCATAAGAAGAAAAACCACACTCAGGGATATCTTTGGTAAATGACTACAGCAGCATCTCTTTATTCTTTCCTGCTGGGAGGAGAAAACATTCTATTACCCATTGCAAATTCCAAGAGACCAGGAAACCTAAAAAAAATGTCAAAAGCAGAAGCTGTATCTCCAGATAAATTAATGGGCAAACTTACTGGTTTTAATTACAAAATAAATATAACAAATGAAAAAAAGAAAGATGAATCATGTGGCTGCAGCTTCTCTGATGGCAAGCAACTTCTGTAAACAGGAGACAGAGCACAGCTGAGTGCTGTCTGGCTCTTCTGACATTTGGTCTATCTTATAGCTGAAAGAATTGTTCATACGCATGAAGGGACAAATTCCTCTCAAAATACGCAATAGTACAATGGAAACATATTTTCTGCATGCAGAACCCTTGAAAAGCATATTTAACTGAAATGGAATGACTGTCAGACGTATAAAATTTATAGAGCAATCACTAATAGGGTGTCTAAAATATACATGTACCACGGACAGTAGAGCAACATAGTTTCCATATTGATTCCACAGATCTCTCTTTGATCACTTCATTTTAAATGACTACCATGCTGACCATGGCTAAAAAGCACAGACTGGGAAATTCGTTAAAGGTACCTACAGTGATTTTTTTTCTTTTCTTTTCTTTTTTTTTTTAAATTAATCTAATTCCATATCCAGAGTAATGCACTACATAAACTTTGCTCCAGCCTACTACTTCCCTGCCTGATCTCTTCTAGTGACAAAGCAAGATCAGGAAATCTTCAAGAATTCTGTTCTCTGAAGACTTTGGAATTTTCCATACTTGTCTGCTTAAAAGAAGTGCCAAAGACAGAGTATCGAGAAATTGCATATATATTTATGTACCACTACAACTACTGTAATAAGTCATTGTAGGTGTGCAGACTATCTTGAAAGCTGAGGTTTGGATAGTGCAGTTGATCCTGATATAGAAGACACTTGTTAAATGCGAGTGCAACAGTTGTAAAGCATGCTTTTTGCATTGTGGTCGTATTCTCAGCTTTTGGTCTTGTCTAAATAAAAACCCCAACATTGTAAGACTGCATTAGGACATGGCATGAAGACAAATTTCTTTCCAGAAATACAGTTTCCATTTGGGAATACAAAGCCTATGGCACTTTGAAATTCTATCATACAGTTTCCTCAATATATTTACAAGAAGATGGCATTTCTTCAAAGTTAACGCAGCAAACTGAGGTTAGCATGCAGTCAGTGGGTGACAAATCTGGATTCTTAGCAAGGAACACTGATAACAACAAAACAACTAAACCAAAACACCCCACACTGAGTCACTGCTGTATCCACATGCAGTATGTTCCGCCAAACAGTCCATTTATCAGAGTATTTCCCTCCCCCCAAAGTGTGAAAGCATCAAAGATAGAAGCTTCTGTTTGGAGAGTTGCCTAAATATCACCCTGCCTAGAATGTAACAGGAAAGTCAGTGGAATAATTAGTTCTATCTTTGCTACTCATAAAAGATGAGTCATGAACAATATGAATCAAACTATTAATAGGCTCAGCCATTTGCACATCTGTGCTATACAACAATACATGTGTTTTCTTGGTTCAGCTCCAAGTTTCCGAGACAGGGACTGTCAGTGAGAACACCTAAGCACGTTGCTGTTAACACTGGTGAAGAGTAAAGATGAAGGTAGGTTAGGTTCCTGGTCTGGACATGCATTTAGGACAAGACTATACCACCCTCCAGAAAAAAATGAACTGGGAAATTTTTGAACCTACTTAGCTGGACCACAACTTACACAAAACTGAAACGGTATTGGAACAACAGTGGAACTGCTTTAAGGAACCTGGCACTTGGTTACATTTCTTACTATCAATGACAGTTTCATCTATCGGTTGTTATTTCCACTCAGGCTTTGTGTGGTTCTCAGATCTTCAGCTCTACTAGATGCCCAGAGGACAGTGAAGCTTTTCCATGCCGTTATAAACCATTCCGTTCTGTTGAGTGAACAGAACGCTCTGCCTGATTCGCTGTTTATCAGAGTCAGGTCAGAGATCAGTTCACTTGGGACATTCAGACCCGATACCTCATCTCATCTCCAGGAATGAAACTACACTGCAAGAAAAAAAGCCTTGTGCAGAACATTGCAGCCTGTCTGCATAACAACACGTATCCCCAGGAATACAGAAATCACTAAAAGGTTACTAAATCTCGCCTTGGTAACAGACTTAGGAACCTGTGCAATCCTAGTTTTCCATGTGGATGTGACTCTGCTGTCTATATATATATCCATTGAAATTGTCACCCATCAGGAGAAATGCACAATAACAAAGGACAGCAAAGTGAAATTGTTCACTCCTCAGGGTAGATGAGAAAGATTTGCTTTCAGAGCAACTTCAGAAAAAATGAAAAGTCATTAAAGGAAAATGCTTTGTTTCCTTTAAGGAGCTTCTTTTCAAAAACAAACATGTACTTACTTATGTAAACAAAGAAACAAATACACAACACAGGCACTCTTAATAAGCCAATGGGTCAATTTCTCTAGTAAGTAGGAAAAGCAGAAAAAGAAAGATGATTTCTATCACTTTTACTTTGAAAAATAGTATGTCCAGTTTTTCCCTTAAGAATCTAGCTATTTCGACTGAAAAAAAGCAGGCTGCAAAGTTGCTATTCCCTGTACACTATCATAAGTATCGTCTATTTTCTACAGTGGACACAAAGTTATTTTAAATTTTACATAGCCAGTTTCAGTCCATAGCTGGACTTCAGCCATAGCCTTTTCTTCCACTTGGCTATCTGTAAGCATTCTCTCTTCTGTACTGTTTTACTTTCAATAGTTTTACTATTGAAATACTTTTAATATCATGCCAAAACCTCTTCTTTACTGGCATATGATGCCCCATTCCTCCAAATTCTAAACTTCTCTCTTTCCTAATGCAGCAGAAACCAACTTAGATTATGTGCTGCTTCTCTCTCTGTCTCAGTCTTAAGCCTCATTTGATTCACTGGACATAATAATAACAACATTTCAATGGAATTGGAGGATTTGTGTTATAACTCAAAAAATCAGGGATTATTTCTGTTGCTAACAAGAGCTATTCTGCAAGATGTAACTATCTTTGAATAAGAGATACTAGGGTTCCCTTAGGCGATGCAATATGCTGTCTAAGCAGCTTTCAGAGTCTATGTTATAGAGAAATGCAAGTTTAAACACTGTATTTTACTATCTAGTATATATTATAGTCAGGATAGACAGACAGTCGAAAGCTACCGGAATTCCTGCATCTGGTATTGCTCAGTCAACCTGTGACAGCCACTGTGGACACCTGAAATGTTCAGTATCAAAAGCTTACCTTGAGTTTTCACTGGATCAGATATTTGGCTTGGGTCACTTAGTCCATATGCATTAGCTGCCCTCACAAGGAACAGATAAATTGCATTAGGTTTTAGCCCTTTAACTGCAAAACTCTCTGTTTTCACGTTTTCAGCTACAGTTTGCCAGCTGCTACCAGATGCATGGCTAAGGACAAAACACACACAACGGTAGGTTAGCACGTGCTTCCTTAAAAACATTTTATATATAAGCGTAAGTACAGCAAGATCACATGAGACTCATATACCTGAAGGCCTCAATTATGTAAGAGGTTGGTGTTGCACCTGAATTCAAATTAGGTTGCCATGACAATGTTACTGTATTTCTGCTGACATCTGTAACTTCGGGTTTTGATGGAGCACTAGGAATCAAGTTTGGGTCAGTGGGTCTTGGCGGCTGCACTGGGACTCCAAACTCTAACAAAGGAGAGAGAAATGCTGAGTGTAGACAGGAAGCAGCTGTAAGCTAAACGCTGTACACATCTGCACTGGAAATTTATGACTGAGTCAGATAGCTTCTGCATTTCAATTTCTGATTTTCCTTTATGTATTTTCTCCACGCAGAGAAACCCTAATTGATTTACCTTGGACCTCTATGTATGCGCTCCATGTAGCTTCGCCACTTGGGGTTGAAGCAATGCAGGTGTACCGACCAGTGTCGCCCAGCTGAGTGGGAAAAGAGAAGAATAAATATTTGAAACAATCAGGCACTCTGTGGGCTAGAAAAGTAATTACAGCTCTGTATGTTCCCCCATGAATATGGACAGACATTATGAGGCTGCAAAAACTTCGAACCAGCAACTTCTTCCATTAGAAGTTATGATTTCACGTGCTGCAAAATGAAAATGGATACTTATTTCTGAACCCTCATTAAAGAACTGGAAAAGCTGCACATTCTAATGTAACGTTACCTATTCTGTAATGAACAATCTGAAAGCCCATTCTTGTAGCATTTATTCCTTGCTCTGCAGAGGTCCTAACAGATAAATTGAGAAGGAACTCGGATGACAAGACCCCATGCAACTGTCAACCTTCTGCCTAAATAATGCCCAGGGATTTGTCTGGACTGCAGCACTGCAGAGCACGTCATCCTTAAAACAAAGCTTAAATATTGCACAGGGCCTTGTGTATATGGGGTTCCCTTTGTTAGTATAAATTTCACTCTACAGCAGACCCAAAAAGGAATCTCCATATGCTATTCTCATCCAGTTCGGAACATTGGATTATTTGTCCATATGTGACTTAATCACATTTCAAAAGAGTTTCTTTTTTTCCCAAAAAAGAAATGCTATCCTTCTCAGGTCCCAGACTCAGCAGATGAGCTGAACGGAAGTGCTCAAAAATCAAAGGTTCAAATTTTAAGCCAGTGTAACTTGTAATTGGTAACAGGGCAACTCTAGGGAACACAGTAAAGTGATATATTCAGCCCAATTTGAAAAAAATTACTACATTTCAAACCACCGAAAAGATAGCAGAAAATAGCCCGTATGCTAAAAATTAACAAGATTTTAAAACATTTTACAGTGTGTGAGGCATGACCAGCAATACTGACCAGGTACTTGCTATAATTCCCTAAGGACGCCAGGTATTTGACAGGTGGTTAACCATTTTAAGCTATGTTTACACTAAGTGAATATGTTTAAAATTTAAAAACTGTTTTGAAAAAGCTGTGTAAATGGCTTTATTACTGCAGTATGCTAAACAAAGGGTTTCTTTATAAACATTTGAAATAATTAGATCATTTTAATCTATTAGTGCTAAAGCCCAAATAATTTAAGGATTCGTCTTATTGAAATACAAATTTTGCTTTCCCCTTCATGTTTTAAGTACCAAATAATTCCCTTAATTAATACCTCTTGAAAGCATTTTTGCTTATGAAATAATGTGCCCTAGGCAGAATAAGCCAAGGTGTTAGGCATAAAGAACGAAGTATCTGAAAGCATGAAGTATCAAATATTTTAATACATTTATTTAACATTTCATTAATTCTAAATGTAGGATTTACTACATCAAAAGTGCCCAGAGGTGAAAAAACAAAGCGAAGCAAACAACAAGAAACCCATTTGCCAGTTCAAGCTACCTTGGCATATCGGATCTGTAATGCTCCTGTCTCCAACTGCTTGATGCGAGAGTCCTGGGTAGAAATGAGGATCCCATCCTTTTTCCAGAGAATAGTGGGCATTAAAATGCCTGTGGCCACGCAGTTCAGTACTAAAGTACCATCTACAGCTACGGTCTGATTCACAGGACCCTGTCGAATGACAGGGGGAGGTCGGTCTGCAATCACTGCCAGAAGAAACAACAGGAAAGATATTTCTGCAACTGGAAGCAATTTTCTAATCATCTAAGCAACTGCAGTTGCTTGAGGCTTTGAAACAAACTAAAGGTAATTAAACAAGAAATTAAAGTTGGAGGTACGCATTATTCAGGGCAGGGTGCATTATAATGATGCAAAAATACAGAATTTTAAAATAATACACAACACTACTTTCAGAAAGTAAAGAAGCATTACCTATTACATAGTGGTATCGGCTAGGCATTCTCTAATTCAAATGTCTTTATAAAGTGATAAAAGGACTTCCCAAATTCTTTGCAAGGCACAGATTTCACCTAGTTCATCTTCTACCACATAGCAGGCCTGTACAACAGAATTCATACTTCCAGCATCCAAAGACAGAGGAAAAGGAGGTAGGTAGGCAAGGAATAACCGGGCAAATATGTACTTCTTAAAAAAAAAATTATCTACCACCAAGTCACCTTGGTGCCGTTTCCTAATTGGGAGATGCCAACAGTAAGGTAAAGTAAGCACAAAGCTAATGAATAGGACCATATTAAAAATTTTCAAGAAATAGTTTTACAGTAGTTTTTGAGTTTTAGTTCTATGATGACTTAATCTGTCGACATGACTTCAAAGTCACAAAAAGAATCCCACAGCGTGTTTGCATCAATTTTAACGCATCTTTCACACAACGAAAATTAAATGTTATTGATGGGTTATTTAATAATTGTGTGCATAAAGGTATAAAGCAGTCTCAGTATTCACAGAAGACAGAATGATTGTCTGCATGAGGTTTTTATAATAATCAAAAAAAGAGGTAAAAGCTATCTTATTGTGTTTCTGTGACCTCTTGTACCATCCAACATGACATGGACTGATGATCTGAAAATAGCCACAACTTTAAATGACATAAATCTGTTCAGTACTATCATGGGGGCTCACGTAATTTAAAAACTGGTTTGGTAGCTGAAATATAAACCTGGGGTTCTGATAATTTGTGAACATCAGATATTTCTAAATTACTTCTCGTAACAACAGACAGGGTGTTAAGTACTGCTTGTTTGGGCTAAATTCCAGCTCCCGTAATTTCATTTGCATGTTCAAATGACACTCTGCGTTTTCAAATGCACAATTTATCCTTTACTTCTTGTTCCAACCTGTTGCAATGAACTGCAATGCACTGAGAGGCCATTAGTACCTTTCTCTGAGGAGACAGTCAAAATAAGCTCACTTACTGTTTGTATTTGACTTCGACAAGTTTGTAAGGAGTTTTGCAGTTGTCAATGGTAAGAGGCTGACCAATCTGTGTTCTATGGGAGAAATCTAATGACACAGAAATCTATGCCTAATTTAAGCGCCACTGAAGCTGATGGTAACTTCTACTACCGTCAGGAATACCAGGGTATCATTATGCATATCCCGCCTTCGCTTTTATAAAAGTACCAAAAAAATATTGTCTCAAGACATTTTACAAAACAACTACCCATCAGATCAATGCAGAGCATACAGTCATAGTAAGGGAAATATATCTAAATTAATTTGATTTTTTCCAAGTTCAGACGGCATAGGCCATTAACAGAAAAAAACCTCCTGATTTTCTTAATTTTCTTTTTCAAATTTATTTCTCACCTTGCTATGGCCTACTCCCCAGTGAAAAATGTATAAAAGTGGATTAAGAAATGTGGCTTTCCACTTGTGAGAAACCAGAAAGAATGCAGTCCTATTCCTCCAAACAATCTCTATACAGTGGGTGTAAATAAACAATTTTAGTCTCCAGGTTCAATGCATGTTTCTAGTACTCCATTATTTCTAAGTTTTCTATAGGGAAAAGGCCTAGTTTATGGAAACTCTTCTCAGAAAACAGCTTCCCTCCCCTCAAAGTCTCTCCACAGACTGCACTTACTCGCTTTTTCCATGAGTGCTAAGATTATTATTTTTCCTGTGTATCTTTGCTATTAAAAATATGAAGCATTTCTGATAATTGGCAAATTGGCCTCACATCAGCATATATTACTGCTTGCAGTCGTGCTCCCTGTAGTTTTTTCCCAACTGCTTCTAAAAAGGAATGTATAATGATATTCATTGGTATGTTATTCTACTGACTTCTAGACAGGTTGAGGTTTTTTCCTTGCCATACTGTAATATTAAAAAAATGGGGAAAAAAAGGTAAATGGAGATGCTAAGTAAATATACACGGAATAATAGGGACAAAGTGTCAGGCAGCAAGCAATCTGAAAGTAAACTAAATCTAGTGGGGGAAGCTAAAAAAGGGCCAGATAAATTAACAGATCTGACAAAAATCCATAAACTGAAGTATAGTTACTAAATACATAATGGAGATATAGTGTTACACAATATCCAATATTTTAAACCCCTGACAGAGATGGCCAAAACAGTATTTTTATGTTCAAAGACATATGCAGTCCACATTTATACAAAGCAGATTTCAAAGTAGAGTCGTATCATCCCACTGCCGTCTTCAAATGAAAATAAAAATTTGGAAATTTTAAAATAAAGGAATCATTACCATCAGTAACTTCCAAGTAGGCTTTCGTTATGATACTTCCTGCAACATTTAAAGTCTGGCAGATATAGTACCCAACATCAGATCTCTGGACATTGGTGATAGTGAGGTCTCCTGTCTGGGAAACTGAAAATCGGCTGGATGACTGAGGGGGCTGGTATGAGAAAAGCAGATTCTACGAGACGCATAGAAAGAAAGTGGGGGAAAAAAAGGGTTAAATAAATTCAAACATCAATAATCTTAACTTCAGTACATCTAAATAAATGCATCTTTTTACATTATACCTAGAACATCCTGCTTTTCATATCTTAAGCATGCCTATACCACAATGGGAATAGCTTTTATAGGATATTTTGTGATAAAATAGGTGCAGATATATACATATAATTGTGTAAGTCTTTTGGGATTGCTCCAACACCCTCTATGGTCAATGCTGGGCTTTACACAAAGTTAAACAGGCACAAGCGTAGGTGGGATACGTACAGATACCATAATGGTGCAAGCAACTGTGGTGAACCCAAGTAATTTGCTTTAACATCCGTTTTTAGAACTTACTCCAGGGCATTCTATTTATTTCATTTAAATGCAGATGTTGATTCACTTATTTGTATTTTAACTTTTGCCTTCCTAAGAATGGAGCAGTTTTTTAAAAAAAAGATGCTGTTTAGGTCTCTCTAATCATAGCGTTTGTGTTCTATAACAAGTCTTAAAATACAGAATGAAGTCCTATGGCAGTTTCTACTTAGACAGTTTTGGTATGAAGTACATAGCATTTACCAACAGTGGTCAAAAATCAGAACTGCAATCAAAATAATACAAGTCCTTCTGAATTTCTACCTCTGGCTGAACAATTTGTGAATGAGAATACTTTAGGGACACAGAGGCTATTTTTTATCTCTCTTTCTTGCGTAACTACATTTTGCATTTCCAAAAATCATCCAAAGGAATAGGACACAGCATCCTCTACTTCAGTATTAGCAAACCCTATCCATTGACTTCCTCCTCCAGTTCCCTCAATCATCACAAGTGGTCACTGCTCAGCAGAGTCAAAAATGAGCCAGGAAAATTACATACTAAAAAACACTTGGCAAAAAAAGAAAAAAAATCAAGGTCACACAAAAGTACAAACATAACATACTGGTATACTTACACCATTGAAGATTACCATCTACATTTGGTTAGCAGTCTAGTTGTAGTTAGGTATTCAGACAAAAATGTTACAAACGGAGTGAAGAAGCCAATCTCTAAGCGTTCTCAATTTCTCTGGCCTATTGTTTTGTAACACAAAGAACCCTGTCATATGCTATTGCACCATTCATTCCTTCATTCACAGGAAAACCAGAATCCCATATTCCTTCTTTCTTTCCAATAAAGAATACTTTGTATCACATCCCTCCTTCAAAAGATGACTCTGAAAGAAAACTGTGATTCTCTTGCCGTGCTATATTGTGTTTCATCCACTGGCTTTCAAGATCTTTTACAAAGAAGCTGAAAATATTTTTCCCTCCCATTCAAATAAGGAAGCTGGGAGAAGAAGTGACCTATTCAGGTATGACCTGTCAGCCAACTGACTCAGTGGGAAAGTAGATCTCCTTAGCCCCAAACTAGAGTCCTACCCATGCAGTGGTGCAGATCAACACAGCAAATGGTTTCATTTGCCAGACACACACAAACACATGGAAAACTAATAGCTGCACCATAAAGACAGAGCCAAACGTTCTGAAAATTTGGGAGCTTTTGGGAGTTCAAACGACCTTCAGCATTAGTCATCTCTTCATCCTTAAAATTTCTCCCTGTTAGGTGAAAAAGATTATCATAGTAGTGAAACATGGAATGTTTCTAGTTGTCTCATAGATTTATTTTCACATTCATGGGGAAAATGGGAGATTAAGCAAAACACAGATATCCTTTCCAGTAAGGCTGACATCTGGCATGCATGCGACTTAGAAGTAGAGAAGAAATAGCCAGCATCTCCAAGCTCTAGACCTGTTTTCCACAACTTTAAAACAATAATTAAAATATTTTTTTTCTCATGTGACATCATCTCTTCAAGAAACTGCCAGGAAGAAAGGACAGAAAGGCTGTTTTACCTGACTTCCCTCTCTCCGCCAAAAGATGGCTGGCTGAGGGTTTCCAGTTGCTTCACACTGGAAAGTCACCGTTCTCCCCAGTGCAGCTACCTGATCTCGAGGCTTTACAACAAACTGCGGAGGCTCTGAAAGGAAAATACCGAAAAAAAATAGATCACGCTACTATCAGAAGACCAAAGTTAGCCTATTTGAAAGCACAATTTGCCTACTGACTTTAAATGGTGTAAAACAAAATAATTAAGTTTCTTTAATAAGGAGAGGCAGCACAAAGACACATCAGTCTCTAACAGCCACAGCTTCAGCATCACTCAGATCATCTTTTCTGTTGCTGGGCCTCACAATTAAAACTCTGTGCGTCATGTGCTTTTATTACTGACCACTTACAGAGAAGTAAGTCCCACTGACTTAATGAGACAACTTGCAGAGCAACGGTCACCAATACAAACAAATTTGTTACAATTTGGTTTTTAAAGGAGGAGTACGGCTATAAGTCAGAATGGAGAAATCTTCGAAGGACAACTGGCCCACAGGCCACACTTTGTCAGGGGCTGCGATAAACACTGCTAACTATGAATGCAGGCTTACATGCGCAAAAGTCATCATCTTTGGTTTAGGAAAGCTGAGGGGAGAAAAAGCCCTTAATTGGTTATATAAGAGACTTTTGATGTAGTCGGGGTCTCAAAAATTTGAAGTCAAAAGCCCCAGAAATACTATTGAACAAATTATAACCATTTAAAATCTTCAGTCCAATTACTGAATAGGAATGAATTTAAAGGAAGAGCAGACCTAAATGTCTTCCTCATTTACATAGGCAAGGGCATGTTCAAACAAAATATATATGCAAATGAAGGCAAATTTGAAACATCTGCTCAGCCTAACATTATAAATACTGCCAGCATTGTCCAAACTGTTTGATTTATACAGACTTCAACAGCCCCTTCATCCAACAGTAAATAGAATGTCAAAAAATCATGTCAGTCACATTTAAAAAAATATCAGCATAGACGACAGCATTAGATATCTTGATGGGGCCAGTGCAGAAAAAAAAAAAGCAAGCTTGTTTTATAGGCTGTTAACTCTCACTTCTTGAAAAAAATATGCGTTAAATGAAAGCCCATTTACTTATTCAAGTCCAATTTCTTCTGATCATCTGTCCAAAACCAATTATGCTCTCCTCTTCTTTGGGTTGAGAATAAAGGGGATGTTTTGAATCTGACTTTAATAACTCAAATGTTTTTGGTGTGTTTTTTTTTTTTCCCTTTCAAACATTTCTGTATTTACAAGATTGTCCTTTAAAAAGAGTGTGAATCATATAATTTAAAGATATCACTCGATGTGTTTTATAAACATCAAGTAATTGTGGATTTATCTAGAATGAATTCAATAATGCTCAGAGTCCTTTCTAAAAAAATTGCTTTCAGTGTTCCTGTGGGCCAATACTTTGTCATCCGTTCCCTCATGCCTCATGTCTCTGCTCCCTATTGAGTTCATATCGGAATATACTCTTCCTATGACCCTCCTGCTTCAGGATGAATTTTTAAAGCCCAACATATTATTATTTACGTTTGGATGCAAATGCCACCTTTCCTAGAATTTCTTTAGATAAGAAACTACCCAAAGTGAAGATCAGGTTGACCTACAGTAATTAGCAGACTTCAAAACATTTAGCTTTGAATTGTTCAATCAATACCTTGGAAGACGACGTGGGAAGACTTTGACATAACAGCATGTTTAATTCGGAACGGAAGGTGAAACTGCTGGGGGTTTGCCACAGGGTTGTAAGGTATGATGGGGAAAATGGAGATGAGGGTGAAGCACCTTTGTTATGCCACTGGATTGTAATAACAAGAATAAATTTAGCATATAGTTAAATTTAGGGCTTGGCTGGTTCTGTACTGGTCTGTGTCACAGTGCCACACAAACCAGAACTGAGGGTTTCTAAATCTTGTGCTGGTGCATAAGATTTATAAGTTTTCAGATTTTGTTGAACTTGAGAATGCGTACAGCTATAAACAGATTAAAATGGTTCTGACCACCGGAGAAATAGCTGAATGCTTGTCATTCTAGTACCTGAAGATGACCGTTCAGGGACTACTGAACACAAAATATGAGGGAAATTCAGTTTTTCAGGTAACCATGGTAGAATTTATAAAATGTGAATAGGTATAGGCTGCTTTAGATATTATTCTAAGTACATATTTTGTATGCATATTATTCTAAATATATATGCATATATTATGCATATGTGCATTATTCTAAATCTATTGCCATTAAGGTAAATAATAAAAATCCTATTAGCTTCAATGTCAGAAGAATTAGAACAGGGTTAAGTGAAACTTTGTTACTAAATTCCATTCAACGTTCACCGTTCTGGAAACATTTTCACTGTTTTTTTCTTAACTTCAGGTTGCTTTCACACCTTGGGTGACATACGTGTGGTATGTGATGTATATACTGTAAAAGATGCTGAAATAATAAGCCACTTAAGGAAAGAACAACTTCTGGTTTTGAGACCTTTAGAACAAAAATAATTTTTTATAGAACACTTTGAAGTTCAACTGATGCAGTCCCTGAAGAAGGAAGACATTAGGATTTGACTTTTTACATCATGTAAAAACAGACAGAAAGTTAGCAACCCATTACCTTTCTCTTTGCCATTAAGTTACCCATACTTCATGCAGAATTTATTCTGTGCGATGTGTCTTGTCAATAACAAGTAAAAGATGGGAGCTGACTGGTTGAAGGACATGGAAGGGGATGGATGGGAAGGGGAGGAGAAGTTCCCGTCACAGTGATACGATGACTAGAAGATGGCGAATAAAATTTCAACTTACCAGACACAACTAAAAACAAAAACAAAACAAAAGAAAACATGGAATAAATAAAATCGAATAGACATGAAACAAAGCAAAGAATAAAGCAAAATTAAAAAAAATAAATAAAAAGGACCCTTGGCAATGACCTCAGAAAGCACACATATATTTTGATATATGAAAAATAGGTTTAGAATGTTAAGCCATGTATTTTTTAATTTGATTTTTAAGCACAAGTCTCTATCAAATGCTGAAAGCAGGCTGTAGAGGAAAATGGGTAACAGACTGAAATAATGGTCAGACAGCCTGGGTTCTACTCCAAGCCTTTCCAATGAACTGTTGTGTAACCTTGAGTAAATTTTTTTTTTCATATTATCATTATTTCTCTGCATCAAGAGCTTTCCACGGTAAAATTAACTTGAAATCTCCAGTAAATATCAATCTGCAACATTGCTGAAATGGAACAGTGATGTTTACACCCTTTCTAAAGCATCCAAACATCTACAAATGGAAAATACTTTTCTGAGGCTAATAGCTATGACAGAGAAGTTTATTAAAAAATTAATAATATGCTGAGGCATTTAGCCCACACAACCAATCTCTTCGGTATAAGATAGCTGTATCAAGGTCATAATGCTTACTATTAAACTGCAAATGCAAACTAAATGACAGTTGAAATTAATTTGAGAAGAGTCTTAACCCTTTTCTCCTCCTCACCTCAATTTCACTACAATATTCAAAACCAGAGATTTATTTCAAAATATTACATTTTTCAACAGAAATTCTCAGTGGTAGATTATCTAGTATTAACTTATCTTTCAACCATAGTTGAAAATTTTCATAAACTTTGAAATGGCACAGATCTTGGCAGGCTTACTTCGCTTATAAAAGAAAGGCATGTTGGAAATATCACTAATTGAAAGAATAGACTGAAAACAAAAAAATAAAAAACATGCATTTTGAAAATATACCCTGATAGTGACAAAAAAGTCAATCAAAAAAGGGTAGTTGGTATAAGATAATCAGAGTAAAATACATATTTTTTAAATGCATGTTACAAATACCAAGCCCTTCAACACTTTGGTCTTAGCGCTTCATGTTGAGAGTAGAACAACTATTGTTCAGCACGGTACGCTTTCATATCGAGTAGGTAAGCACCTGCAATACACCATCCTCTGATAAAACACATGGAGGAAACTAATAATATCCAGTCTGCCAACATTCATTAGGCATGAGGAATACTGGCTTATTGTTCAAATAAATACAGAGGACTCCAGGTGTATTATTAAAATGAAGTAGAAAGAGAATCAGATATAATATTGGAATTTGGATCATGTTGAAGCCAAGAAGCTGCAACTGAATGTGCCAAAACCAGATCAAAAGAGAATCTGGGTTTTTTGTTATTAGATACATTTTTTTTTTAGGAAATAATTCCAAACAGAGGAAGTTGAAATTACCATTTTTCAAAGATTTGTTTCAATTTTAAGGAAGTATTCTGGATGTACATTAGCCTTCTTTAAGTGCGTGCATTCAGTATTTCTCAGAGAAAATCAGCATGCATATTCTGCTCAGATTATCTGCAAGCCTATGATTTGTAAGAGGAGCGGCCAAGAAATGATACACAAGGATTCCTGAGAGAAATATGCTCATCCCCAAGACTCAGCTCCTAGCTACTCTTGACCATGCGTAAGTGTATTTATTACCCAGTAACCACTCCTTTTTAACTGAAAAGCTCTCTAAACTTGCAATTACAGTCTGACCTGCTCTGGAATTAGAAATACTTCTCAATAAAACACAACTCATATTCTACATGAAAAAGCCTGATAAGAGACTTAATGGGATGCAATTCTTTCACAGAGGAAATAACTCTAAATTACCAATTTTCCATTACTCAAGTAGTGCCAAAAAGAGAAAAGTTCAGCCTTCTTGGTAGCAATGCAAAGGTGCCCAAGCCTTCTACTGAAAGCTCACTTGAAAATTTCTAACAGATAGAAATCTGTCTTGGTTGCTCAATTACATTTCTACAAATTAAATTAACTTGTTACTGCTGAATTTCCACTTTTCTTTTTACCAGACGGTTTTCTTATTGTAGGTCAAAAATAACCCTGTCAAGCAAATGTATTTTTTTTCCCACCTGTAAAAACAGAGGGAATACTGATACATGAAAATAAACCCCTGTAGAAACAGGGCATCACATCGTTTGCAAATCTTTGGCAAGGGCAAAGGCTGAAATTTCATAGAAAAGTTTAAACAGTTCTGTCAGAGGGATATCATGTGGTTTAAAAGAACAACAATAATAGCAACAACTACAACAAAGACCACTTTCTTAGTTTGATTTACATCCTATTGATATCTAAGGTTACTACAACCGAGAAGTAAAGAGTTTTTCCTCTATTATGGCACATTTTATTTGACAGCATTTTCAATTATAAAGTAAATTAATTTTCCCTGTGTTAATCATGGCTTTTCACATGGCAATTAGAGGGGATAACCTGTTTGTAAAGACAGGAAGTTAGCATGTAAAACCACAAACACCAAAGGAGTAATATTTTTGCCTTTCAAATAATTTCCTTGACGTGTGAGGTTTTTCAGGGAAGACGTGTCCAGTCGCTGAACAAAAAAACAAAAGAAAAGTGGTTTCCAGACTAGTGACGTGATCTTTTAATGCCTTATTCTTGCCAGCAATTGTATCAACCTCACTGGGACTAGCGGTATCATTAAATCCACTCGCAGGAGTAGGAATTTGTGGTTTTAGGACTTAAGCTACACGCTAGTATAGTTGCCAGATGTTAATGGAGCACCTATTGTATTTGACAGATGTAGTATTGTAGGGTCATAGGATAATCAGCTTGGAAGCAACCTCAGAGGACTCTAGTACAACCTCCTGTTCAAGCAGGGTCACCTATGGGGTCAGACCACATTGCATACGGCTTGATCCAGTTGGGTCTTGAAAACGTCCAAGGACTGAGGACGCACAGCCTCTCTGGGCAACCGGCTCCACTGCTTGACTGTCCACCCAGTGAAGAAATTTCTCCTCATATCCAGCCTCAATCTCCCTTGTTTCAATTTATATCTATCGTCTCTTGTCCTCCCACCATGCACCACTGTGACGAGCCTGGCTCCACCTTATTGACAACCTCCCTGTAGGTACTGGGGGCTGCTGCTATGTCCCCCCTGAAGCCACCTCTCCTCCAAGCTGTGGAATCACCATTCTGTCAGCCCTTCCCCACAGGTACATATGAGACCTCAACATACTGTGTGTAAGGCCTACATCTCTAAATAACACATTTTTTAATTCTTCTCACAAAGGTGAATGCAAATGTTGATCTAGTGTTTATCTATAACTCGTTTATTTCCTCATATTTAGAATTAAGTGTTACAGGGTTGTGTCTATTTCTTAGTCTGATATGGGACAAGCTATAAACTTCAAGTACCCCCTTTTTAAAAGCTGTGGTGGTAATTACCTATCTCAAAGAGAGTAAAATTACAGAAATTTTCATTCATTTATACTAATAAGGTGCTTTTGAGATCCTGAGATACAAGGTGGTACTTAACTACTAAACAGTATTTTGTTCTGCATATTAAATACTCAATTATTCTTCTGGGTATTACTATTTATGAATACTTTCCAGGTCCTCAGAAGATACCTTGTTATTCAGCTGACACAAGCTGAATACTTTCGATTTAAGCTCGATGTGTTTAATTTTTGATTATTTAAATAAAAATCTTCATGTCTCCAAGGACTGGTTGACGCCCATAGAGGCTATAGTAAGGGAAGCAAGAAAGTATAATTCTACACCAGAGAAATGAAACAATCCCAATCTTCAGGCCATTAATTATATACAAGAATCAAGCTCACATGCAATCTTTAGCTTCTGCATAAATCCTTGTCTATGTGACTAATCTAGGAAATGGCCGTCACAATGAAGTTTAGATTGCTTTCAATTAATGTTGTGATACAGTAATCCCAGTTCAAGTGAAAAATACCAGAGGTTGAATGTGCCTGTAGAAACGAACTGTTAGGAGATGGGATGCGAGTATGAGCCTATGTGCTGGGAAGAGACAGCGGAGCTCAGGAGCAGGCATTTCTGATGCAGTTGGCCAGGTAGAGACTAGACAGTGCAAGAGGAGAAACTCCAGAGCTAGCAACAGAGATAATATAGAGACAGCTACACTATCTCTCAGGGAGCATTGCAGTTCAACAGAATGGCTGAAACTCAGCTGTTTATAATCTCAATATGAAATGAGTGGGCGAGAAACCCACTGTTTATAACCTCTGTCTGAAATGGGTGGGTACAGAAAATCTGGGTATTAGAGTTACATGAAGAGGAAATGTGAGAGTCTGAGTTCGTCTAGCAAACGGGTCAAACTCTGACTGCTCACTCCTTAAAAAAAATAAAGAAAAATTTTGTTTTCCAATTCCTTCCCTAATTCCAAACAAAATCTCAGCTAAAAAGCTGCCGACCTCTGCTGTTCATAAATAATTTTCATTGCTAAGCCTGCTGAACTCTGAAATCTAACTACTTTTTACCTTCAAGTATCTGAACAAGGACCATTGAATGCCTTTCTGCAACATGACTACCAGACATTTATGTGGATGTTTTGCAAAAACTGTTATCAAGGGAGCTGGTTTAAGACAATGATGTGCCACGTTTCATTTCCTGTCTAGTGATCTGTAGGCTATTTGTTCTTATCAAAACAATCTGAAACACCCAATATCCTTGATATGCACATCTCTGCAGTCATTTGTGGAAAGTATCACTTTCTACAGAGAAATAAACAAAGGCAAAAATCTCTTGTTCTGAAAAAATATAAATGTTGCCATTCAGCTGTCTCCTGCCTTCAACCTGTGAAAAATATGGGAAAATAACACCAGGTAGATTACAAAAGAATTGGGGTATATCACTTTTCATCCTTATTGGTTTCTGTTTTCAGCTGTCACTGCTTGAGTTTTAGATACATATATAAATAATTCATATTTTCCCAGATTTTCTGCTAAAATTCACATTCATGTAAAACCAGACTAGGACACCCTTACTCACCATAAATGCTTTCACAGTATGTAGTCCCAGAGCATGAAGTGTGATACAGTGCAGCACAAACTTCTGAGGAAAGGTCTAACAGTCTGGCGCCAAGAATGGCACAGCCATATAGCCGAGGCAAAATGTTTACATGAGATTTTTGATGTTTGAAATCAAAAGTGATGACTTGTAATTCCAAACTCCCAGCAAGGGAGTGATTGTGGTTTATTACATCTATGATGACTGGAAAAATTCTATTTTGGCTTGCTGCTGATGTGTCAGATAAGCACTTCTTAAGTTTAAAGGAACAAGTGACTACAGTAACTTCAAAGTTACCAAAGGCAAGAAGATAGAAATCTAACTGATTGGAAAAGAAACAGATTAATTGTTTTCTACAATGGTACTGTAAGTAAAAGAACGAAATTAAGAAAGAAAGAAACCAATTGACCAAGTATTAGGAAAAACAGTTCTGATAGTACGATCACCTTTAGAAGCAGTGGAAACCTAGAAACCCGTAACGTTTCAGGTTCACACACAGAAAAGTCACAACATATGTGATGTGGCAGTTCAACATCATCAACTCCAGAACCAATTTTAGAGATCAACTTACAGTGCCATGGATTCAAAATCAACAATTCTCCCTCCTGCAGCAAGCAGGAAGGTATCTGTTCTCAGCTCTGTGGCGGAAGCAACGGTTTGTTGTTTTCATTATCGGCATTAAAATGTCGCTAAGCTTCTCTGCTCTCTTTGGTGGCTTAAAATCCACCCTCTGCTGATAAACAGCACAAGATCTGTGCATTAACCAGACCTCCGGCTTGGACGCTGCTCTGCTTTCAAGAGCTATCAAATGGCATTGACTCCTTATCGATTTCTGGCCATTTTGAGATTTAATTTAGGCTGAGAGGTGTTCCCTCCTCAACTCTAATTGATGGGGCTGGACAGTAAAATCTGGCCCAATCTCAGCTGTGTCTCAGTCGTGGAATTGTATTATTTTAATGTCTGCTTCACAGCAGGGTACTGAATCTTCCCTTTAAAACATTTAAAAAGTCAAGATGAAAAGGACTACACATGTGCGTGTCTGTGTTTGTATATGTTGTGGGGGAGGAACCTACTGCAAAAATCTGTGGAAGAGAACAGTATGTAAAATGTACTCACGTGAGATTTTTTGATTTGCAACTGATTTTGCTGATACTAGCTACAAAATAAGAAAGTTCATAATCTCTCCTTCTGCAGGAGTCAATGAAGATTTCTATGATAAAAATAAAAAATGTGGAAATAGACTTTGCAGTGTGGTTTTAAAGGGTAGTAGTTCTCATGTTAATACATGTAGTACGCAGTCTATAAATCCTGTAGTCGTTGCCTTGAGGTGACAAGAGAAATCTAAAACATGGGGGCTGGAAGACAGAGAGAGGGATTCCAGGCCTTCCAGAAGTTCCTCTCCTAGTCTCCCATCCCACTTCCTTGCTCTGGGTCCTCCTAAACCACCCTGTAAACCAAATACAATTTAGAGAGCACACTTCGGATAAATCTAATTCCGTCTATTTAAAAACTAGAGTAATGCAGTAAACTGTTGAGTCTTTTTTCCCAGGCTTCTCTTTTGGGAGAAGAGTTGTCCTCCCCTGTATTTAAAAAGAACTGAGGTAATTTTAGGTACTGCTACAATCTAAGTAGTCGTGGCTACAAATATTTATACTAAAGCCTTTTAAAAGAGTGAAAAAAGATAGATGAATCTTAAATAAGCTGCAAAAAAGATTATGATAGCTGCTTACTATTTGAAGAATTCTTGAGAGCTTTCTACTGCATTTTCTGACTTACAGTAAAAGATAATAGAGCTGAAAAGCAAATGGAGTGGGATTTTTTTCCCAGTTGTTTATGATAGCACAGTTTTCTTCTTGGAAGGAACTACTTGAAATCCATAGCAACCTTCTTATAGTAAGTTAAAGCTATTTGTGAAAGGTGGCCAAAGCTCCATGATCAACAGATGCCAGACACACACTATAAATGGAAGGACAATAAATCTCTACAGTGCAGTAACTTTTGATCATTAAAAAATGATATTTTGGGCATGCAATACTCAGTAACTAAGACTGTGAACCAAAACAGACACTATTTCAAAAGAAATCTGGACTTCCTTTTATGGGGACATCACACCCCCACATAGAGACAACCCAAGTCTACGTATGGGACACTAATACCTGAACTTACTTTTAATAATATTAACAGGGAGGCAACCATGACATATTAAAAAATTTTAATTATAGGTAGCAAAAATTACAATATATAAGAATTCCATACAAGATGGAATTATTCATCAGATCCTGAGAATTTTTACTGTGATGGAGGTAAAAAAGGGAACAAGTTGCTTAAGGAAATAAACACAATGTGCAAAAATAGAATAAAATAAAAAAATTCAAAGACACTAGCCTGATTTTCATATGGTGAAGCAGTGGTTCACTTCTGCCAAAAGACGATAATGCTATAAAAAAATTGCTGGTAGTCTGAAACAAAACTGTTGTTGCAGCTATGATGGTCTAGGGATATTAGCAAACATGTTTTGAGGTTTAGTCTTTGGTTAGGTTAGTTATACTCTTTGAGGAAAAAAATCTGACAAGATCTGGGCATCCAAGAACTCTGAAGGAAGAGGTACAGAAAAGGCCATCAGATCTTGCTGGTGGAATACTGGGCCACAGCAGAACTCTCAGATGATTTCTTCCTCTGTACTGAGACCCAAGTACCAATGTGCTACCTTAACTGTGTCAAAAGAGAGAGCGGCTGTTTAATTTGAGGAGATGCAAGCCCTAAGTGGGCTTTTGTTATGACACTGAAAGATGCAAAGAGAACAGAAATCCCCTTCAACGCTGTGTTTAGAGAGCATAGGACATTTATGAGAACAAGACAAGCAACCTGATGTCCATCCAGACAGCTTTGCTTTTTTACTTCCCAATCCTCTCATCCTATAGCATANTTGGGACAGGAGGGATTTCCCTGTCCTCCCCCATTTTTGCAACATCTCCCATCCTGCAAAAAAAAAAAAAAAAAAAAAATCACCACAAACTTTGGGAATTAATGCGTGGTCACAGGGGCAAGAGGAGCATGCAGCCACCTCCTGCAGAAAATATGTGAGCATACCTGATATTTAGCATTTTAATCTGAAGAAACCCTATTTTTCTTGCACTGGAAGATTACTGAGCCTACTAGGTGATCTAGTTCATGTATAAAGACTGCAAGATACTTTATTACCAGTTCTTGAGTATTTTTCAGCACCTAATAATAAAACATTTTAATGTTCAAACAAAACATAATTCATAGTAACAAATGGTACTTAAAATGGCTTATCAAAATGATGTTTGAATGCACTGTTATTTTAAGTCAGCATTTTTTTTTGTCAAGAACCAATTCAGAGATGACTGATTTTAATGATGCATGTAAACTAACAAAAATAAGAGAGTGCACTATAATCACTGTATAGTCCTTATGAAAATTGCTTGCAGGCTATAAACGAGGCAAAAATGAAGTATGAATTACCTTTTTATGGATGTTTAGCATAATTTAATAAAGCCTAAGTTTATTTCAGAATGAACATATAACAGAAGTACTGTTTAATGAACAAGCAATGAAAATTATTATTCCTTGCACTCTATTTAATTTTATGCATAAAACCAAAATCTGCAAACTCAACAACTTGTAGTAAAATTCTACTTTGTCTATTCCAAAGACAGAATTATTGAAATGTTATCTTTAGAACAGCAGTCACAAAATAAAGTCTGCAACAGTCAAGCCTGATACAAAACCAATGGATTTTTCTCTAGCCATGGGACTTAGGAAATTGCAGGCACTAGAAAACAGTCTTCAGATTTTCTTTGCTACTTTTTAATTGAGTGCTGAAGCATGCTACACAAATCTACTTTCTTCAGTTCTCTGCAGCGAGTGATTAAAAAGTTAGAATTTTTAAGAGCTTTACAGTAAGTAAAACCCTTACAGCAGGAGAAAGCAACTACCTTCAACTTATTTTTGTAGCAAGGTCTCTCTAAATTATTTGTACTCCTGTTCTACTTGCTCAGAAACATCTGTCTCAAGTCCTTGTTTCAAAGTACTAAATTGCAGGAAGGAATCTCAGAAGTTTCTAAGTGTTATTTCTCTGTAAGCAGACTCTATGTAAAAAATAAAACTCCATTAAAAAACTTTGAAGCTGAAGAAGGAGTTATTTATTAAAATATGTTAAATGGATTTGAAGCAACTATAAATCGCTTTTTTTTTTTTTTAATGTCACTGAAATATTTACTGATTCCTTCTTTTACCTTTATTTTAGAAATGCTTCAGGAACCTTACTTAGTGTTCCTCACTTGCATCAGTAGAACAAGCACCCTGAGGGCACTAATCTCTTCTTCAGGCAGTTTCCTCAGTTCCTTCTCATTAACTTTTACGATTTATATTCTTTCACCAGAAATAGGTGGCAAACTCCTCAGATCCTTGATAGAAATCTGAAGCGCTGTCATAGTTTACAGCAGTCAGTAAGGGCAAAAGGGCTGTATCTTTCAGCTATACAAATCACAAGAGATGGTTTCCCTCATTCATCCTGCCAAAAGTTCATTAATGAATTCTGAAGTTCATGGGACAACCAGTATTCTTCCTTCCTCCCTGTTTCAGGGGGACTGAGGACAGAATATGGCCTAAAATTAGTTCTTTCAAAAGGAGAAATACTGACTTAAGGAGACACCATGTAGACAAGTACAGAACTAAATCCAAATCCTAGTTTTAAAATTCAAGTGGTTAAATTCACCCACGATACTGTGAGGTGTTCACTGTGACACATAATAACCACCATATACCTCAACAGCATTTTTGTAATCCCATAAAAATCTGAATTTTGGCTTTGTTATTTTAATGTAGGTAGCTCAGACGCCCCTAAAGCAATTACATTCACAGCCAATTTATAATGTGTACCAGCAGCCTGACACACTGGAAACATTTATGTGGTATCTGACAGATAAAAGAGCAAATCCTATTCCTTTTCATTCCAGGTGGTATTCTCAGCCCTACCCAGAAGCCTTATCAAATACGCGTCTTTTACGGCGTGCCTTGAAGCTACTTTGCACAAAAAGGGGGTTAAAGAAGGAGGAAATTCCAGACCTGACGCCTGTGCCACCTTTTCAGATTAGAATTCCTTGTCAGTTGACTAGTACAGCAAAATCACAGCCAGAAGTCACTTATCAAAAGTTCTGCTCACTATCTACCTTGCAGACAAGCTCTGTTAACCCTAAAATTAATGACATCATAAGGTAAAAAACCTTGATATCAAAGATCACCGCTGTAAAATATGAATTGGCCAGAGCAATTTCCACAGGAATTCTTTTTTTTTCTGTGCCAAACTGATAACACCGAATGTGTTTAGTGCCTTTGAATGGCAAAATTTACATTTTACAGTTCAGTCACTGCTGCTACATGTTTAGGTGCACATTAGGCAGGGCACTCTAACAAGTATTGCGAGCTTCTCCAGAGACATTGCTTGAGGAAGAAAAGTTAAGAACCCCAGTTGCGGACTGTTGTTCATTAGGAACCTGCTGCTGACTGACTGACAGTCACCAACAGCCACAATGTTGGTATTATTCTTGTGAAGTCCTCAAGTCAACTGACCTACTTGACCTGTTTCTCTTTTAACTTCTGCTGAGTAGCAACTACACGGTCATTGCTGTAATGGTTCTTGGCCAACTACATAGTAGGACTTCCACTGGAGCCATAATTTTCACTTGTATCAGAAAGTAAAGCTCGTTTCAGCATAAATTATGAATTTATTATAAAATTAGACGTTAAAAAAGCCTAATTAAGTACTGCAAATGGGAGTGAAGCAAATGGAAGTAGGGGAAAATATGTAAAACCTTTGGTTGTTAGTTTTACTTAAAAGCATTTTTATGATTAAATGTGAAATTTCCTGGGAAAGAAATTTCCTGGGAAGAAACCTTACTTCTACTTGCATTAATGGTAAAATTAATTCTCTTTTAGAACTGAAGTACTGAGGCATGCATTTTTGGTAAATTTGTGTGTCTTAGGAACATGGGCTTCAATTATATATATAATAATGAAATAGCTAATATTATAATTTCTACAGTCCTGCTTCAAGGCATAAAGCTAAGCAAATCACATAATAGAAATCTCCATGAAAAGATTAAAAGCATCTTGCATATACATATCAAATACATACACAATAAGTATATCCAACTTGCTTAGTGCTAGAGCAAGAGAGAAATCTACTGGTTCCAGAGATGCACTTTTTGGCTATTGTTTCCCTTTTTTGGAGCACAACAGCTGCTTGGTAAAATATAATGTATTGTACTCTGGGCTGCTTCCTGGCACTTTATATTGACTGAGGTATTCAGTTAATAATTAATCATCTCCTGAATGAAATGCTTCTACAAGTATTTAGCAACGTCTCTGGATGCCTTACATATGCACTACACATTGCTGCAAAACGAAAACAGTGGACCAAGACACTCTAATTTCAGGAAAATGCAAACAACAGCAGGATTACATTTTCTTAATTATTTAATTTTCCAAGGAGAAAATAAGCTAACTTGACAAACAGTTTCAAGGACGGAAATGCTTTTAAGCTGCAATAGTAGAAGACTAAGTGAAGTGCTCAAACTTCTGTGTTAATACAGAATTCCAAATTTGGTTTAAGAATATGACTGAAATTGCAATAAAAATACAGCATCTGTACCTCATGTAGGAAACACCTATGATCCCCAAAGTTAGGAGTCTGTATAAAGGAAAACAGTGATTCCAATAATCAGAATCTGTGATGCTGGTGCCATAAGCAGGAAGAACATTAAAATGGGATTGATATTCCCTCCCGTCGTTTGTATTTCCTACAGTTAGCATATATAGATGAACTACCGGAGTTGACAGTTTCTAGTCGGTAGTCACAGGTGGGGCCCACTTGCCGAGCTCCGAGGCAGCGCTGTGCAGCTTCCCCGAGACAGGGAGCACTGCAGGGCATGCACTGTGCACTCCAGCCGCTGTGAGATCAAGCAGGGTCAGAGCTGACCTGCAGGTAATAATACCACCAGGTCCAGGGCAGCTCTCTGCTGACACACCAGGTTAGCTATTCGCCGCATTTCATCAACACACCCCTGACACCTAGGCATCTCAATTAGCCCCGCTGTTGCACGCTTCCCCTTTTAATACCCTAGATAACCCTGGAGGGTGTAGAACATACACAGGTCAATCACAGTGCTCGAGGCCTGAAAAATGACGAGTGTAGAAGAGGGTATGTCCTCTTCTTTGAAGTGCTACCAACCCGAAGACCCGAGCAGTGTCCCAAAAAGCCCTGCTTACAGCCCTTTCTGCTGCGTGCCGTGTTTCATTCAGTGCAGCAGACCCACTCTACAGACACTTGACAGATGACAACTGCCCCTTTTCTAACACAGACTCGCATCTTCTGTGGTTACCATTAACCACTCTCGTATTCTTTCTTTGGTGTACAGTCTGACACAGTCTGTTGCTGAGATACTGAGGGGCAAACAACCCAAAACAAACCCCCACAAAAAAAACCCCAAAACCCAGACAAACCCAAAATCGAGCAAAAACCCCTCCTTCTCCTTTGCTGAAGTCTGCACAGTGGTAGCTGTAACTTCTGAGGCCATGATTTGCAGCACAGCCCTCTGTTTACAAATACATTACCAAGATAACTCTATTTGGCATAGAAGAACACATTTATTAAACCCTACAGTAAACAGATCATGTGACAATTACCAAACGTGAAGAAAAGACTTGTCATTCCCATTCCTTAAATCACCCAGAAAAAATACTCATATGAAAAAAAAAAAAAATTCTCCTCAAACTGCTCTGTGTCCATGAACAGTCAGATCAATGCCATCTTAGCACTGAAACAAGAAGATCAAAACTACCTCTCTAGATGCAGCATAATCAAAAAACTGACCCTTTAAAAAAAAAAAAAAAAGGCGTTTTAAACAAGGGAAGAGAAGAGGAGGGAAGAAGAGGAAAAGGAGGAAAAAGAAGGAAAAATGTGAAAACATCTGAATGGACAATGCATAGTTTCTAGAGGAGTCTTTCTTTTTTTTTTTCTTTCCTTCCCATAAAACTAGGTTTCCTGGAGACTCTAATAAATGGATTTTGATCATGATTTACTACATTACCAACTACAAATTGGCCTTACATGTTACAGTTTCTCACATCAATCCCTTCTACAAAGACATTAGCACAGACAAATGGCTCAGGAGGTAATCCATTCACACTGGGAAACAAATTATCCCTTAACAATATCTGCAGAGCAAAGCTGTTACAATGTAAATACCTACTGTGCAATACAAGTACTTAAAAAAAAATAAGAATCTTGCTGAATCAAGACTTAGGTTATAATCATATTCCTTAAAAATAGTATTTTATTATCAAAATTCAAAAGATCTCACTCTAGATCTCTAACATCTACATACTTAAGTCATTTTATAACTAAGTAGTACCATTTACCTAAATGGGATTACAGGAATGTGTTTGCCTATTATTTTTAATAGGACTACAAAGGATTAGGGCTACCAATAGCTTATTTCCAGAAATGTAACTGCTCAACAAGTCATAAAGCAAATTTTCTTAACACTAACGTTTTAGAAGATTACAGTTGATATAAGACGTGATCTTCAGAACAAGTTGCCCTTTAAAAAATAATTCAGTCTTTTTCTTTTGAATAAACTGTGCTTACCGTTCACATATTAATCTTTTATTCTAAAAGACTGACCATAAGAGCGGGTTATTTTGCAAACGTAAGGTATCAGTTTTGATGTATTAACATCATGGTGACTAACAAAACAGAGCACCTTAAAATTCTTGGTTTTACGAGAGCTTCAGCAAAAGAATTCCTATTTTCCTAACCACTACAGATGTCAGGGACACCAAATGTTTCTGGTGGAAAAAGGAGAGCAGGTTAAGGACAAGACCTTTCCTGTTACAGTAAATGTGTCAAAATAGAGGCCTGTTACCAAATAAAATACTTTTAAGCCTATATTTCCCCAGAACTCCATAATGACTAATTCCCACTGAACGGAGAAAAGGACAGAAGGACCATCAGTGCTTAGAAAAAAGCATCAGGATGACATCATTGCCTGTCTGCGAGCCAGGAAAGGAAGAGAGGGATTATCTGAGTAGTGAACATCTGGATTGTGTATATAAAGGCAATGAAGGATTTTTATACATAGTAGTTCACTGAGTTTCACTAAATTTTTATCTTCCAAAGAAACAGTAGTGCTGTGATACGCTTTTACAATGAAAAAGCAACAGGAATTCCAGTGGTCTGGGTTAGTATATTAAAAAATACACAAACAAATTTACCATTCACTGCTTCTTTACTATATTTAATTGGAAAAATTTGGCAGATACTTAAACTTATAACTCTTTCTTTTCAAGTTAAAACAATGTAGTTTGGTAACACTGGTTTTCTTTCTGTTAGGGTTTCAGACACAAAGATTGTAAGTGACATGATTCTGATCACACTGAAGTTCAAAACATATTCAGTTCCCCACCCCAGTACCATAAAAGCTGCTTACAAAAAATATTCCATGTGAAGTGTTTAAATTTCTTAAGAATACAGCTCAATTCAAATTTATATTTTCGCATTTTTTTTACAACACAGCATAGAGTTAATGTATAAGTTGCAACTCTAATAGTTGTGCAGAGACTCAACTAGTCTTTGTTTAGCAACTTTATAAAGTTGTTGTGTAAAAAAAATCAACTTTATTCTAGATTGGAGTACTACACAAAGAAACATTCTTACCTTGAACTGTTAGAGTTGCTGATGCTTCAGCTTTTCCAACCATATTTTCTGCAACACAAGTATACGAGCCCATGTCTCCTGCCGTAACTTTCCGGATTTTCAAAGTATGATCATCACGGATTTCGTATCTTTAAATATACATAGTAATAAACAAATAAATAGGAATAACAGAACTTTGTACAATTTCTGTAAAGGTTAAAATGTAGTTTGCTTTCAATTATTTTTATTCCTACATTGCCCTTAGAAATAAAAAAAAAAAATGTATAAATGCTTATAAACTGATAATGTAAAAATAGTTTTAAAAGCAAAATATATCTAAATATTTGAAAACCTTATTCTGATTTCATTTGCAGCATGAGTCAGTTTTACTGACGTCAGTAGAATTTCACTGGAGTAATACAATCATATAGTTCTAATGCAGAGCATTTTAATTGTTAGAACTCTTAACGAGTTACTGTAATAATAGTTATTATCCTTCCTATAATTTTTCCATCTGAATAGATTTTTTTAATATGGTCAGAAAGAAAATATCGTTCTCAAGAAAATCAGAATTTTCAATTGAAAGTCAATATAAATCACAATTCATTCAATAATTTTTTTTTAAGAACAATGTGTCCTTTTACCATTTCCTGTCCTTTCATCACCTTTTTTCTCTTCTTTGTATAACACAGTCAATGTGTTTCTCTTTCTGGGAAATAGATTTTTCTCTCAAAAATGCAATAGCTTTTATTAAAGCTATAGACTAGATTAACAGGAAGCTGGATTTGGATGGTTGGAGCTGACTGTTAGAGGGTTTTTTCTTTTAATCCCCTCCCCTAGCAGGTTTTTAACTGATAATTGGGAATTCAAAGTAAATCAATAAATTATCTATCTATCTATCTACCTACCTACCTATCTATCTCAGAATTAATACAGTGTTTTACTTTTTGTCCTGAATTCAAGCAATGACAGAAAAAGAAAGTTAATTGGGAACTTACCAACAAAAACATGTATAACCAAGGCAGCTTTCTACATTACCAGACTACTTTTTATATCAGATGCAATTCCAATATATATTTCTTGATGTTGTAATCTAATTTAGTATTATACCTTCTCCAAAACTTTTAGTATTTACAAAAGACTTCAGGTGAAGAATTAATCTGTATCAGATATTACTGACTGAATTTAGTTATTTTTTGTTGTATTTGTCGTGTTGTCACAACAAAAGATTGAGAACAAGCCCGTTCTTAAATTTCAATATAATTATAACTTCAATTAGAGCTCAATGGTAACTAGAAATGTCTTATTAGATCAAGTCAGACCTTCTCCATTCAAGGAAAAGAAACACTACCTGTCAAATGTTGAATGCCTACATCATATACCAAGCTAGATGTCATTAAAAAGGTAACTCCATGTACTGCACCTTGCTTTTGGCAGTTCTCCGTCATCTTTCCTCCATCTTACTGTAGGGACTGGGTCACCTCTTGCCTCACACTTAAACTCCGCACTATCATCCACAGTTACAGCCAAATTACTTGGTCTCTTCACAAAAGATGGTCTCTCTAAAAGGAAAGGAAATAAAAAAAAAAAAAAAAAAAGGGATTAGTCCAGCAATTCTATGCCTGAATTGCGATTTTCACAAAACTGTGGCTGTTAGAGCAAGGGGAGCAGGGTTACGAATCTGGTGGAGGTGCCTCTGCCACCGCTCCTCTCGCTCCCAGCCCCAGGCAGAAGATCCACAGCCCTGCAGGTGGTCAGCACTGTGAACCTCAGCACAGGAGGCAGACACTCTCAACAGTGGCTCAGACTTCCTTACCTCTTATGTATCATCGTCACAGCTAATATACCTAAAGGAAAACACAACCTACACAGAAAACCTAAATACACATCGATCCTCAGATCGCAGCAGGACTGCTGCAAGGACCTAGACAAAGAACCACTTATCTGCTGCACTGCTTCAAAAAGACAGAAGGCACAAACCAAACTTTGTGCTCAATGGTGCCTCTAAGCTTGAAGGCTCAGCAAGGCCTAGCACAGGAGCTCTATGAGGTTGATTGCTGGTGTCGCCAGCAGCTAGTGTTTGATGCAATCATTTCCAATGCCACATTAGAAAGACAACATTTTCTTTCACTAGCACACACAAAATAAAACAAGCCAAAAAAACCCCACAATGCCCTCTCTGTAATTTTTGTTCATAAAAATGGCTGTTTTCCCTGACTTACATTGTAGGACATGGATGACCCAAGTCCCAGCTCATCAGATTCAGATTAATTGCTGCATACATTTTCTCAGGCTTTCTGAAAGAAAACGGGATCTTGGTACAGGCTGTGCTATTCTGGCAACCCAGCTACTAGCTGGAAATTTCAGGAAAGGGATCAACACACTTTTCTCCCTGTAAGACAGTTCAAAGCTTTATAGTGCTGTGCTATTCGTAGTTTCGTAGCTCCACACCAGGCAGGAGCGCAGTGAAGTTTGCACATGCACAAGGAGGAAAAGTGTTTTTAACAGTTCCTGGGGTGCTCCAGGAAGGATTACCCACCTAGGAAGGCAGCACCAGATGACAACAGGGTGTCCAAAAAAGAACAGGGAAGGTTTAACAGGAGAGTGCTTGGCAGCGTGCTTTGCCTAAGGCAGATGACCTTTTTGCCTATAAACCTGTGGAAGCTCTGAGGGACTTGAGAAGGCAGTTGCATGTTTTGACTTGTATGTATTAAAGATATAAATATCATCTCCCTGGACCTGGAAGAGTCTGAAGCCAGTGGCACAAGCAGGAAGTGTGAATACCCAAAAATACATCACAAATTTCTCATAGCAGTACAAAAGCACCAGACAGAAGGATAAAGAGACAATCCCATATTTTTGCGTCTCACATCTGTTTGAAAAAGGAGGTTCCAACTATTACTTTGACTTTGCAGATAAGGATATAGAGATTCAGTATTATAAAACCTTAGTGAATGGTTCAAAAAGGACTGAAGTGGAAATGTGAACTGAACAAAACCCTATAAAAAGAGCTTTCTTTATTTTCGAGCATGTCCAGACCAACTGGACACTTGTGTGGTGGAAAACTTACCTCTGCTTGCAATTCTAGACAAATAATGTTAAATGAAATAGCAGGTTGATCTTTAAACTGTCAGTTCTAGCCTGGTTTCATATGTAAGAAGTGAGAAATAAAACAGAGATCTACAGATATGACTCTAGCTGTGGATTAAAAAAGATACAAATATAGACATTCTCCCCTGCCCCAGCTCCTTTCTTGTAGGTACAGCAAAAATCTGAATGCAAGACAAGAACATTCTGGATTAAACTTCAGAGTAAGAATAGTTTGGGGAAGAATATTCAACTTAATTATGCAAGAGAAAAGGAACAGATCTGGTAAGGCCAGGACTGCTGCACAACAGCAAAACCCACAAGAGGCACATTGTTCTCTAGATCAGTTTCCTAAAGGAAGAGTAATAGTCCGAGAGCTTTTGTCTGCCCATTCATATCACTCTTATTCAAACGCATAAACGGATAAGGGAAATCAGCACTGATTTCAGTATCTATCTTTGTCACGCAATTATTTGGTACGTACAAGGAAAGCTTAGCAAGGATCACTTTGAAACTTTCTAATATTACAGTTTCTGGCATGCAATCCTCCCTCTGATCTAAAGCGAAAACCTAAAAGCAAAAGTTCAACTTCTAAATAACCAAAAGCCATAAACAGAAGATTTATGTTGAAATATTTTAATATATGAAGTCAGCATGTTTCTCGTGTTTTTTTATGCATATCTAAGGCCTGAGTTAAAAGAATAAGGTGTATTAAGTATTTCTAGACACAGACTGATAAGACATTCAAAGCTTTACTGTCCTGTTTGAAAAGAAAACCTCACTGGTTTCCACAGGCTGAAAATAAGAAATATGTTTGAAGGGAAAACGAGATGAAGAAAATGGTGAAGACAGATCTCTCTCTGCAATGCATCCCTCTTACAGGTGTTCAGCAAGAGTACTATTTTCCAGCCTGGATTACTTACCAGTCCATACTGTGACTCCCTATTTAGTAGCAGACTAGTGATTAGCAATTAATGGTGCAGTTAACTAGGAGCCCAGTGCCAGGTCTTTAGTTACGTAACTACGACCTTCTTTCAATTCTAGATTTTGCTTGGAAGTTCTGAAAGACCATTCAGCAATAAACTTCCAAAGTGCTTCAAAGGTGTCTATAAATTTAAAAAAAGCCAAAAATACAGTGGATCATAGGAAGTCTTCCTTAGCTTCTAAAAAGTTACACACTCTCCTGCTGGATATTCAGTTTCAACAACTTTAAGATGGCATACAATCTCATTTTTTTACAGAAAACCCTCCTTCAAATAAAGCTCTGAACAGGACTTCAAGTTGTCTCAGTCCTAACTAAAAAGTAGTGACGACAGATGAAAGCGCCTAAGACTGACAAGACAGATCTTAAACCTGAATTAAACAAATAAAAAACCAAAAAAAACCAAACCAAGAGCCAGGACTACTGTAGCAGCACAGTGATAGAAACCTGGGTGTTATAAACCATGGCTTGGATATTCTCATCCTGTGATGATACAATATCTATTCTTTCTGCAGAAACAATTAAGCTATCTCATGCTTCCCCTACTTTAAAGTAACATGGGACACATTTTGAATGAAAACTACCAAAGCTACATCTACAGTGATCATAAGAATTCTCCCATGTTGAAGGAATTCTAAGATTGCCCTTGGAGTTACAGCTTCTTTTCTGCAATAGCAACAAAAAATGCAATTTTCAGCTAAGCTCAGTTAGCTTAAATGAAAACATCTTTTTTGATGCTCAGAGGAACTATCATTAGGATCACTTGAACAAGTAGACCTGTTGTATCTTTAAAACACTCAGTAGATATAACTATAAATGAAAGGTTAATTATTTAGAATAGAAATTTAGAATAATTCTGATTTTCTTCAAAGAGAAAGAAAAATCAAGCCTCTACTTCTTAGCAAAGTTATTTTTTGTGTTGCTGTTATTTTACAATACTAATTCACTCAGTGGACACTGGGATTATTTTCAGTTCAAGAACTAAGTAAGAAAGTGTCTTCCAATAGCAAAAAAAAGTCCAAGGTGGATTGCAAAGCCATTAACTGCCACCCACGTGCTATAACACGAGTAGGACAAAAACATTTTCAACATAAACACTGAAAAGGAAATAGATGAGAATGTTCCTTAATAAAAGGCTTAGTAGGAAAAATGAAAGATGGACATTTTCATTAACATAGTCTTAATGGAGGAGTTCTTACCTAAAACAGTGAGCTCCGCAACTTCACTTTCACGTTCTCCAACCATATTTGTTCCAACACAAACATATTTGCCAGCATCATTCTTTCTTGTATATGTGATCATAAGCTTCCCTCCTCTGATCTAGGACAAATCAAGGATAATAAAAAATAGTTTAATATGAATTAGCGATTTAATAATATTTATTAACTCAAAAAGGTTTTGTTACAGATAATGAAACAAAACAAGCTACCAGTGATTTTCCAAATCATCCAGAAAAGTGAAAAAAAATAAATATTACTATTAACCTAATTTCCTTCTCTTACACAAAACCCTTGCATCTTAGTTTTACATTGGTATTTTTAAAGCTCTCTGATTTGGACACCTATTACTCTTTTCTTCATTCTGCGTAATGTAACACTGGCTGTTCAATAGCCTGTTTAATGCTTGTTGACCAGAAGGACTACAATTCCCTCCTTATGTACTACTGCAGTTCGATATAATCAAGTGGAGAGTAAAAATTAGCACTAGACAACATCCCATTTTCACATGAAGTGCTGCAATTACTTTTTCTTGACAAGAAATATGTGTATGTTATTCTACTGTTGGTCATCCCCGTTATTATTCATGAATCTTTTGTTTGTTTTGGTTTCATTTCTTGAGGAAGCAAAGTAAATTTTGTATGTTTTATATAAGTAAGTAATATATAAGTAAGTAATTTACTTCTATATCTATAAGTAAGTAATTTTAAAGGCTGATAAGCAGCTGGGCAGAAGCAATTAAATCCTTACTGGGAAATGAATAACTTTCTGCTCTTAATTGTGAGTTCAGTTTTTGGAAGATAACGGAATCCCAATAACCCCCAAATTAGAAAACATACCTCCCCTTTGTGATTCCAAATCTTACTATTTTATACAAAAATATGTATTAAATGTATATGAAAATACCTGATCTCCATTTAAAAGTATTTATTCTCGCACTTGATTGAAAAAATGGTTGCACAAGTTTCAAAGTTCACCAAAATGCAGCAAAATTTCTGTAGGCAACTGAATACATACCATGTTTACTTTAATATACAAAACCGTTACTTAATGCTATTAATTACATTTTTAAGTTAACATATGCTTGTGAGTCCAATCACATATGAAAATCACCACAGTTCAAGGCATGGGTGGAAGTACCTAATAAATAAAAGTCACATGAAGCTACGTGATTGGGTCTAATGTGGTCAGTGACAAGGAGAAGAGTGTTCTCAATATGAGGTATTTTGCTCAAGTTGCCTGCAGCTAGAAATCTATTCCTGAAAATTTGACATCTTGAGCAGCGTTGGGCTCTTATTATCATTGTAAGATGTACGCACACAAAGATGACAGTCAGTTATTGAGATAAATGAACATGCACATGTAACGTAGATAGTGTTGCATACAAATTTCATTCTGTTGCCTTTGGCACTCGTTGTTTGAGAACAGAAAAGATATGTCCTTTATCATCCAGAAATCTAGTAATGCTGAAATTTCAACAGGGATTTGAGGCATGAAGAATGAAAAAATAAAGGTGACCTGGAAATACACATTTTTGAAGAATCTGTGTGCATTTTTAGATTGTTGACTGCCTGAACTGGTAAGCATGAGAAGAGAATGTAAAATATAACTAGAAGTCTATCTATATTCATTCCTATTGTACATTGCCCTAAATCACAAAAAGCTATTTATTTCCAATTAATCTATGCAAAGGATTTTTAAAAAACAATTTTTAAAAGATTTCCACATGCATTTTGGGGTATTTGTATAACCAGATACATATATATATACTTTTCATGTGTATCAATATTGAATGCACTGGATTTAACAAAGAAATGTATTTACGTATCACAAGAATTTACCAACTCAACTGATGATTTCAAATGCATGTAAACTGAAAGCAGTGATTTTTGCACACGTCTTGAGAGCTTAAGTCCTACTGATGTTCAGTAGCATTTGTGCTCCTCTGTGATTTTAGCACTTAAGAAAATCTCATTCAAACCCATTGCAATGTGGCACAACTGTGTATTTTGCACAAATCGTAACCTCCAGCAAGAGCTTTCCTAGGAAGTTCTTCTAGGAATGACCACGAGACTCTCTTCAAAGCATAGATGGGGAGAAGCATTAAAGCAGAAACATTTGAATAATTAAAAGACCATTGAAAGCTGCTTTTCTTCCAAGTTTTTTGAGGTTTATATAAGGAAGGAGAAGCAGAGGAAACATTTCCTCATGGATGCTGAGGCAGACTTCCAAAGACGTGACATGCCTACTGAAGGAAGCTGTGCTTCCAAGGTGGAATTCTGAATGCATTTGGTTTATTTTTCCTAGGGGGTTTCCTTTGTTGATCTTTTTTGTTTGTTTGCTTGTTTGTTTTCCTTAAAACAGAAGGGTTTAGAACTTTAGCTACAATGATGGCTATGCCACATTAACTTGTGATGAATTACACAGTTACAATAAAATGTACCACAAGTGCATGTGGAATTATATATGTCTGTAACTAGAGCATTCACAGATGGCTAGAAGAAAGCGTACTTCCGCTGTTGGGTCACTACCCAAGTTTTCCATTAAATTTTAACAACTAGGTACCCACCATCTCAGTAAGACTGATCAAGTCCTTCTAGTTATTAACAAGACATTGAAAATCAAATCTGTAGCTATGATAAATTTATGTTCTCTGTGTGCAAACTTGGCCACTTCTTCTCTCAATAAGAAATCCTAGAAATACCTATGGACTGTAGACCAGTGGCATTGAGTAACGAAGTACACAACGGAATACATGCATGTGAATTTTTGTAGAAACACATAAAGAATCACTGCTACATTTTTTTGCCTTACTAAGTTCAAAACCAGTAAGTCCAGTACTGTAAGTTCATATCCATTATTTAGAGCAGTAAAGACCCAAATCACCTTTGGGGACGCTATCTGAAATCCTGCAGATTAGAACTATTCATAGTCTGTGGATACTTAACAGTTAATCAAGGCATTTTAATTTGAGTGCTTTGGCTCTTCTTATATTTGTGCCCCTGCCCCAGAATACACCAGCTGGACTTTATAGTAGCAAATGATATAATGCTTTGAAAAAGTGACAGGCAGTGTCACATTTCATCCCAAAACTCCAGAAGAGTTGTTACCATATTGAATACAAGGAGAAGTCCTTTCTTCCTAGTAAATAAGATATAGCAAACAGTTTTACTACACTACCCTGGTAGATACTGCATATCATGGGAAAAGAATTGCTTTGCTAACTGCCAAAGCTTTAAGACCAATTTTAAAAAGATGGAAGTAAGTATCATGTTTCATTTATACAGAAATGATGCCAAGGCACTTTTTGACTTTTCACGCCTCTTCAGGATTTTGTTCTGTTCCATGCCTACCAGCAAATTTATCAGGGCTGTGCAAGTAGAGAATACAAGAATAGCACTGAATACTGATGAGAGAAAAAGATTGTGAACAGCGGTTCACAGACAATCTTCCATTGCCTGTAACATGTATGGATTGTTGCATGTATGTTAAGAGAATATATGATAGCATGGTGACTTAGAAAGACTTATTGAAAGCTATTTTTTATGACCTGCCTGCCTGACCACATTTTGTTCCTCATGAGTAAATTGTTCATTCAAGCAAGTCCACTTCATTTATTTCTTTAAACAACAGTTGGAGATGTTCATACAGAAAACCCTAGGCACCCACAGAGTTAACTAGGTCCAGAATTGTAAATTATGGCCACCCAGCAGAAAAAAATCATATACAAATAATGAATCAACTCGGTCAGTCAATAAATCAAATCCATAAAAACTTACCCAAGGGTTCTACAACATACCACCAAGTATTCAGTATAGCTGTACACATATACATACTTATTCTAAGACCATATTTTATATTCCTATGAGTGTTATGTGTGTGTATGTGTGTAAATTTCTGTACGTGTAAATTCATACCCATCTGTCTGTGTTAAGAAATATTTTTATATATGTGGGCGATTAATTTACTTTTCACAGAAATGTGCTATGAAATATAAGAAAGAGTGAAGCCGGGAAAGAAATGCTTGGGAAGTCCAAATATAAATGTGACTGGCACTCTTTTTAACGTTCTGTTAGCTCTTAGTTTCATTCTATTTAATAAATTAAATCTGCTCTGCTGCAAAACAATTCTAAAGCAAACTTAAATCCATAAGAAAATGAAATTTAGACTGCAGAGGGAAATGCTGACCTCTGTTTGTATAGACAGGATTTCTGCGTATGTAATATCACAAATTTCACATATTTCAGTCTTTTACAGTACAGCATACATAATATTGCATTTTATTTAAATGAAATGTGACAGGCATGCAATATTAACCTGTCAGACATGGTCTTTGCTTTAAAAGTGTACCATCTAATTATAAATGACAATAAACAGTTAAAGAACAAGGCAAGTACAGGCAACTGTAATGAGTAGTGTCACCAATGGTAGATACAAGTAAAATGGAATTTTTATTTCCTAGATAGGAAACACAGAGTTTGCTCATTTCCTTTTATGTAGTCTAGCATCCCAGAATAAATTATTATATCCATATTATGACTTACTGCAACATAAACTGCAAGGCATGGAATGTCAGCAATAGAAGACAACTTTGCAGTTTTAACAAAGTTGGGTAAAGAAAAGTATAAAAGAATACCTATCTTAATTTTTTTATTTAAAAATGTGTATATTGTTCCAAACCTTGTGAATCCCATGTATTCTTCCCTACCTATTATAGCATGCTTAAATATCAGACCCTAGACATAAAAACATGTCTGGAATAGGTCTTCAACAATGATTAAAGTTTGTTCTTGTTCAACTTCAAAGTTGAGACAGAGGAGTCTGTCCCGCTTTCAGTTTCATTCTCTGGGACCCCAGGAAGGTACGTGCTGCCTCCTCCAGATCAAACACACAAAAAATTCTATTTGAAAGCAGTTTAAAATATACTTTCAAGTGGTCTTCCTGTGCCGTAGAACTGTCATGACAAAGTGCAAGTCTATTGTTCCCCCCTACCATACACACCAACAAAACTGTCTTGCAATGATGACAGGCCTGAAGGTAGACTCTATAAAGACTGGTGCAAAATGCAAAGGAAGATAGCTTTACTTAAAAAGAAAGAGCATTTAAGGTAGATAAAATCACAATAGACTCAAGCTGCTGCTTCTGGCACCCCCGCCAATCCGGCCAGGATACATCAGAGTCAGAATCAGATTCAAATCCGCTCATGAGACTGCCTTTCCCCCTTTTATGTCCTCATTATTAATGGCTGTATCTACAAGAAGATGGATATCTACAAAGGCTTAAGGGTTATCTGTGTCCTGAATTGCTTGGTGACTTCAGAGGCAGCTGAGGGTTATTCAGCCCTTGGTATTATCACAAGACAGCAAATATCAGAATTACCATATGTGTTTGATACTTCACCCAACTAACAAGATCGTGGAAACAGACAAGATATATGCAGAATGTCATAAATCAACTTCAGAAAAGAAAAAACCCTATACCTCATCATATATGATTTTCAGAAGTTTAAAACTGTAACAATCCCAAATTTACTTTCTAAAACATTTGGCTTTTGTTAATCGCAAAGGAAGATTTAATTCAAAATAGGCCGTACTGGCTCACATTAATCAGAACTAATTTCTGAACAGACAGCTATGTTTATATGAAAATATTTGAAGCAGTAAAATACTTTCTTGAAACGTTTTCACAGCTACAGAACAAAACATTTACTATCTAATACTTCCTTCCTTATATTAAACCAAGATTAAATTCCTTCTACAACAAAAGCATATTACAACTACCTTCATGGCCTTAAGTCCGCTCTACCAAGATCTACAA
>VYZM01017494.1:168539-179832 GCA_013398915.1 Dromas ardeola | reverse complement strand
ACCCCTACGGCCTAAACCACCCTAAACAAAAAATAAAAAAAAAAAAAAAAAAAAAAAAAAAAAAAAAGCCTCAGAAACTGTTTTTCACAATGCTATTTACTGAGTACAGAAACCACACTAAACTTAGCTAATGGGCAAACATAAGCACATCCTATGGGTCAGTAAAAAAATATGTGGAACTAACTAATCTTTCTGCAACACCCAAAGAGAGCCAACATGGGAGCAATGTGTATGTAATGACAACTACAATATTTCTGTAAAACTGTAAATTTAACCTCATGTATAAATCTCCCCTGGATGCATCAGTGCATGTATAGCTCTCACTGCAATCAGTGACTGAAATCAGAAATAAAAGTGAACTTGAACTGAACTCAGTGTCTGGTATGTCTTCATTTCTCTCCCCTGAAGCAAGTCAGATGATTTGAAGTATCTGTTACACAGGAATTTTCTTTTAAGCATCACCACCACTGTGTTATTTAGACACTTCCAAGGATAAAATCCCAGACCAGCTGGGGTTAATTTGCCACACAAAAATCTCTCAGTTTTTAATTATGTTACCTAAAGTATCACAAATGTAATATGGAAAAATAATCCTAACAAACCACAAATTTTAAAACATATAAAAAATTCCTACCTGGTAACCATAAAAGAAACAACATAGCTCAAATCTACAGAGGAATTTAGCCACCGGGAGTGCCTACACTACAAAAGGCAGACGCAAGACCACTCTGCGGGGCTGCGTCAAAAAGTCACCAAGCATGAAGGCAAGGGTGGTTTCAGACCGGCTCTTTTACACGGGCCCATTTACATGACCAGACCAGACATTGCGCTCTGCAGAGTAGGCCTAAACCCTGCAGACAGCACTGGGGGGGTGAGGGGGGGAGGAGTACCACCACCATGCCATTTCGGAGGGGTATGGACTCTGCTGTCGATTTCAAGGGGAATTCAGTTCATAACTGTCATTGCAAGTATTGACCAATGTTGTCTTACTTTTTTTAAGCCTGGAGTTAATGGTGGCAGGGCAACAACATGGAGTTAAGACAATTTGACACCATGGGGTGTATTTTGTTGATAGGAAATTTCCTACTTTCTCCTAAGGAAAGAGGAGCTGAGCAGATCATGCGTCTACAACAGCAGAGTCCTAAGTTTCAACTTCAAAGGTTAGAAGCACGGGTAGATAAAACTTCACTAAGATTTGTAATCTGATGAAAGACATTTCTCAGGGTGCAGATCTCTCACTGCCATCATGCCAAAATATGGGATTTTTCAAGGTCCTCATATAGGGTCTTCTAAAGGGAACTGTTCTGACAGGACTCAAGTTATCAAAAGCTCTGAAGCAGACGTTCATAGGTTGCCTTCTATGATGAGCTCCCACAAGAAATTGAAAGGCCTTTAACATGCAAAACCAAGGTTCTCCTAGACTTTAAAGTACAGTTGTGAAACAACAACAACAACAACAACAAAATAATCACAGTCTCAGAAGAAAGAATAGAAATAAAAAAGATTTTTTTCAAAATTTTTCTCTTGGCATGGGTCTGTGCAGCCGGTCATTATTTTCAGCTTTGGCTTCATTCGTTCAGTAACCTTCTGAGATGCAGCAGATTTGGCTCAGACTCCCACTCGCCTCGAGGAGAAGGTATATCCCCCTCTGAGACTGGCTGACCACTGCTGGCTCCTCACTGAAGGAGATGGGAATTACAGGCTCCCAGATCCTTCCCGGGACCGTTGCACTTCCTGCACTTGATTGCCTGGGAAAGCTTTCCTCCCTGGAGCTGGCACGGCAGCTTCCCAAGGGAAGAAGGAATTTCTGTCTTCCTCTGGGGGTAAACCGGAGGCCTTTATGGTATAGGATACAAAGTGAGAACCAAACTAAGCAAGTAAAATTTGTCACAGGTGGCAAAAATGCAGTGGATTCTTTCATATATTACCAAGTTAGTATTTTGACAGTTTTTAAATTTTGAGGCAGATTTGACTTCCCATCAAAACATTCTCTTTTGAAATTTCACAATCGGGTTTACTTCCAAAGAAGTGCTGGCACCACCAACTAAGTACTACAGATACACAAATATTTTGCAAAACGTACCCTTGAAAAAAATAAGATGTTTTCTAACATAAATACCAAAAACGTGCTGATTCTCTGACTTACGACCAAGATGTCATAGAAATGAGACCATGCCTCAAAAAAAGCCCATAAACGTGGCTTAAGTTTCTATTGCATTTATCTCTGAGCCTAAGCTTAGTAGAACTCTAACTTTTATACTAAGACTATGCTGGACATAGAGCTGTGAAAGCATTAAACCTTTCACATCATTTGTTTAACACTGTTAAAAAACATGCACCACATTGTTCATTTTTCATGAATAGTTAAACACAAAAGTCATATATTAATCTGCCACAATTCACTCTTCCATCAGCGATCGCTGCAGCTCTTGTGACTGCAGCACGTGCAAATCATAAATCACAGATTTCCTTGTATTTTTTTGTGGTCTGTGCACGAACTTTGTGCTACAGGACCGAGGCAAAAACCTGCAGTCAAAGGCAACCACAAGCAAATCTGACTCTAAATTTCATTTCTATTGAAGGAACACTGAAAGCCACTGGGATAGACTTTACAGCCACAGAAAAGGTCCCTGCTTGAAAGATGCTAAAATTTAAACTTACAAAGAATAAGGAGGAGAATGTGTGCATGGACAGCTAAAGATCAAATCCCCCAACTCCCCAGCCCACACAGCAGCCCTGCATCATTATTTTCATTATTGTGCTCAACTTTAGATCCTCTGGACAGACTCAACGATCAGTGAGTGACCTGCAGATCTCAGTCCGTTCACAAATTTTCAGCCCTCTGTTGTCACGGGGGGACTATACAATAGAAGCTGATCTTTAGCAATGGACAGTGAAGCCAGGAGCTCCTTGGAGTTTCTGTTACTCTTAAAATAAGCCAGCACAGGTTGCAGTCAAGCAGAGCAAAGCATACATTTTTCCCATTCTCTATATGTACTGGGGATCATTGCTCACAAGTTTCCCATCGCCACCCATTGACTATGATACCCTCCGAGAGTTGTTGTTTGTGGGCTACTACGAGACTCGCCACTGAGAAACTGGGCTCCAGTGTCAGAAGGCACAGGCTGCCTACCAGTTCTGCTCTTCCCACTCAGCCCTTGCCTTCCAAGCTGCGAACCGCTTATTGCTCAGCGTGTCAATGGAAGTGGTTACAGTGTGAATAGCCAAGGAGAATGAAGCCACCGAAGCCTGAAGAATGGTGCCTCTCCCCTTGCCTTGTCTGCTCGCGGCTGGGGGCTGCCCGAGCTATTCAGGGGAGCTCTGGAGCCCTGCTGGGATAATTGCTTCCTTTGCAGCAGTTTCTTGCTATTCTTCTCAGATGCCGTGGTGGGTTTAAACTCCTGGCACAATTTTGGTTATTGTTGAAAGGGTATTGTAAACTGCACCAGTGGAAAAGGTGGAGAAAAAAAGGTGGCTGGAAGGGGGGAGAAACTGTTCTGGACACTGGAAATATCAGCTGCTCAACTTCTTCCACTGGTATTTACAATGCAAAGTAAACTACGATCTAGCCGGCCAAGTTCTGTATGGAAATCAGCGTCTCCTGTTTGTGGCAGTTTGCTATTGGTGGAATGGGCTTGTAAAAATGGCAGAGGAACTGAAATTACTCAGCACTTTCATTTTCCCAGTTTTTCTTGTGGCTGTGTGCATGTCTTTTTTTAAACTAATACTATCCTAACATAAATAAGAAGCTTTGATGTCTTCTGTGCGAGCAGTGTAAAAACACATAATGAACAGGAAGTGATCTTTACATAAGACTAAAAGTGTTACCTGATCAGATTTCAGTTCCTTTGGTATGAATTACCTTTTTTATGACAGGGACAGGAAGTTAAAAACTGCAATTGTATTCCCATAGTAAACCTTCCTCTCTAAAAACAGAAACAGCCACACTATGCTTCCAAAGCAGATACAAACCCAAATGTTCAATCTGAAGTAAACACTTGACTTTTAAAAACATTACTATTTCTTTGCCAGCTACTTAGTATGACAAACAGAAAAGAAGATACACTTTTGCATTTAAAAGACTCATTTACCTAACGTTCCGGCCAAATTTTTCAAAAGTAGATGGCAATAGTTAGGAGTCCTTGACCTTGGGTAAAGCAAGGGGCAGTCAACACTTCTGACTATCACATGGGACATATTGACATGTCTAGGTAGTCGAGTTTGCAATTCCACTTTCAAAATCTGGTCCTGAATGCAGATTACCAAAAGGTGCTGCCTGTAGCCCTTGGCACACAATACACTGAGAGCCACCCTGACCGATCAGGGACCATTTACAAATGGGAAAAGTAAGAGCTTACCTCAGCTGAAGTCCCACCAAGGTCTGAACTCACCACCTCTGAAACACTCTGTGACTTCAATTAGTGCCCCAAATACATAAAAATATTTATAGAAAAATATTTATGACTGGCATTTCTCTGTGTTGTTCACATTACTGCAAATTTTTCCTTTGCTGACTTCCTTCCCATGCCGATGCACCTTAAGGAAAGGTAAGGAAAATGAATGCAAAAACACACACTAAAGAATGGTGGGGAAAGTTGATGTATGTGAACAGGCATGGAAGACAGTATTTAAAGGACTGTCTTGATAGTATCTATGCAAACAAAAGACCTTATCAATAAGCTTCCTTAGTTTTCTTGCCTCCTTTTCCAACACCAACAAACATTAACAGGATCAACCACTACTGCAATACCTAAACAAATTTCAGTAGGCCACATCAGTATCCTGACATCTGCACCAAGGTATAACCTTACAGAAAATTTTGAGGACATGTTTGTTCCAACATAGATCCACTGGTTACACTTGTTTATGTCCCGAAAAGGTAAAGAAATGATACTTGCTACCCTTGCAAATTAAATTTTAACGGAAGACTAGCAATGTGGTTTTCAATCCCTGAACAAACATACAGAAATTAAGGGAAAAAGTTCTAAATACCCTCAAATATGATAAACATAAAACCAAAATAGTCATCTGAACTAAGACTTCATCAACTATGCATTTTACTTTGCATTATACTATTAGGGGTTATACTTCATGTACTTCATACAGACTTTTTCTGACCGACATATTGTTGATTTTTTTGAAGAAAAAAGAAAGCCAAACTCTAGTGAAAATTAACAGAAAAAGTCATAATTTTAGAGAATGTTTGATATAGAGGGAAAAAAATATTCTGATGATTCTCTTCACTTTTAAACTAATTCCATGTGCTATTAGACATTTGACAAAAGTGTCATAAAATCCTAAAAAAATTTGTCCTTTGATGATATCCACTTTCAGTGCACTACAATTAAATGCTACATGTTCTCCCCAGACCTAAAGTTTGTCAAGAAATTTTTGGTAGAATATAATATGAATATTTCTACTATATTTCAGAAAAATGCTGATATATTCTTAAATTTCTGAATACAGAAATTCTGGAAAATCCTATTACATCCAAACTTTTGTTCAATACCTGTAAGAACTAAAGAATAAATGCTGTACTATAGATATTACTAACACTTTCAAACATCCATGCAAAGAACAATCTGATATGCAGGCCATTCTATGCACAGAATATTAAAATATCATATTTGCTGTATTTAGAGTTGCCTTTAATAACGTGTCAGATTTTGATCTAGGCTCATTCTGCTCACACAGCAAGCTAATTTCATAGTGGGATTGCCCAGAAATATACCACAAAGGTATAAATTTATGATCCTAATGGTAACTTTTCAACGAACACTTAGGAGAAATTCACCTTGAAGCAGAAGATGGGGACTTTGCTGAGCCTGGCATACTTGTAGCCCAAAGCACCAACTCTGTTCCTGAGACATAAGAGGTGGCGAAAACCAAAGCAGGAAGAGGGATTTAATGAGATGCACACTTCCTTGAGGAGTGGAAGACCAGAAGCTCATTAAGTGGGGATTTGGAAGAAGGTATACATAAGGGATTCCATCAGAAAAAAAATTTAAATGCTAAATTAGTCAGCTAGGCATGTAGATGTTAGAGTGGTTTGAAGTGTTGCTTCTTTTTCTGCATGATTATGTGGTTAAATAAACAATACTTTTCCTTTTCAGAAAGTTCTTTTGTGGTTTTGTCAACTACTGTTCAAACACTTCCAAAGGGAAAAATCATTGGATCACACCTAACTGAGTTAGCATAGCTGTTACACTGACTATTGTAAGTTTCCAGACAAGTATAAGAGAAGGAAAATGACATAAATCTAACTGAAAGGAGGAAGTGATTTAAAGCTTGTTACCTAAAACATGGTGTTCAAAGTGTTTATAGAGAGGACAGAAAAGGATACAATACTGTCCCATTAGCTCCTCAACTCTCTCAACTGAACGTAAAGTAGACACAGAATAACTTTGCATATAGACTGAATGCTGCAGATAGCTACCTCGGTGTAATCATAGAATAGAATCATAGAATCACTCAGGTTGGAAAAGACCCTTGGGATCATCCAGTCCAACCACCAACCCCGCTCTACAAAGTTCTCCCCTACACCATATCCCCCAACACCACATCTAAACGACTCTTAAACACATTCAGGGATGGTGACTCCACCACCTCCCTGGGCAGCCTATTCCAGTGTCTGACCACTCGTTCTGTGAAGAATTTTTTCCTAATGTCCAGTCTAAACCTACCCTGTTTCAGCTTGAAGCCATTCCCTCTTTATCTATCGCGAATTACCTGTGAGAAGAGACCAGCACCAACCTCTCTACAGTGTCCTTTCAAGTAGTTGTAGAGAGTGATGAGGTCTCCCCTCAGCCTCCTCTTCCTCAAACTAAACAGTCCCAGCTCCTTCAATCGCTCTTCATAAGATTTATTCTCCAACTGTGTTTTGTAGAAAGGAGAAAAGAATACAAAGGTAAAACCTAGCAGACTATGTGCTTCTTGGGATTCTCCATTAGCAGAAACAAAAATTGCATTGGCATTCTCCACTGCACCTGAATAAATAGGTCAACTTTACCTCATAAAACTTTTCAACATTAGACAGTGTCAACTATTCAATGAGAATATGTGGAAGTCATTTGAAACAATGTAGGAGAGAGAATAAAACATATTTTGGTAGCTATTCCATCTATGACTTCATAAACACAAAGCTGATGGCCATTAACAGTATCCAGAAGTAGATCTGGCCAATCAAATGGCCTATGTGTTTTACCAGAGGATAATCTTGAAAAAAAATATGGACTCTGCTAAAAGCACATTTATAAGGTACAACGTATTAAAACAATATTTTAATACAAATTTGGAAAATCTGTGTCAACAGACTTGTCTTATAAAAGAGTTCCCTTGGCTAGATATCAGTCCCACAGACAAGAACAGTATTTGCAAATATAATTTTCTTGGTTAGCAAACCAAAACCCATTTTAATTATAACCAGCTCATTATCCAACATGGTACCTTGGTAAGACAATCCCAAATAAACAAAGTGTCCTTAACCTGTCAGTAACTAGAACTTATCCCACAAAGCCAATACTTAATGATGTCCTTTTGTCTGTCACCACATACTTTTTTTACTGTGTAGCTGTGTAGCACTGTAAGCAACAGTTCAGGTATGAATCTGCCCACTTTCAAATTTAAAAAGAAAATGTTTCCTCATCTTTTTATTTTTGCTTATAGCCATATAGCTATTATATTAATAATTTAGGAAAAACAGAGAAAAAGCTGTAAGTTTCAAAATTTCACATCAATTTTATCACAAAATTAGGAAGAAATATAATTCATTCTCAAAAATCATCAAAACATACTCCTACGAGCAAGCAATGAGAGACTGAGGCTTCTGTTTAAGTTGTCTGAAATAGTGTAGGTTGATAAAGGCTCCACATGAACAGGTATCCCGAGCATCACAAGCTGTAATGATGTGTTAACCTTGGTGACAGTCAGAACAGAAGGGTCAGAGGTTCAGCTGGCATCCCTGGGGGTGATCCTTCAAGGTGAATTTGAGACTCATTGACAGGGCAGCACAGTAAAACTGACACTGCAGTCTGAGAGATGTATATGTTACAAAGATGAAGAACTGCCTTTTTCTTGAACTTTATATTCATAGCAGTAGAAGAAATGGCCTTTGTTAAGATGGTTAATGTAGGCAGAACACGGTTCGCCACCAGCTGAAATACTAAAAGCAAACATTTTCAAAGGTTACCTGCTATTTTTGAATCGGAAATAATTAGCAAAGCAGGCTTGCAGGTTAATTTACTCTGGTTGCTCCAGCTACTCTTAATTTTGCAAATTTTAAAAGTTATTTTCCCACGTCCTTCTTAAAATTTCCAGACTGCTAAAATTAAGGTTTCTCCTCCTACCGAAAAACCCATTACAACTACCTACATTAACAAATGTTCATAACAAATCTTCAAGAAGATACAATAGACGTATAATAGATGTCTTATACCACCAAAGCCTTTGATTTTGGATGACAAAAGTAGAGTAACAGCTGTCACCTCCCGTTGGGTAATTCCTAATATTTAAAATGACAAACACAAAAGATACTGGCAAGACATATAACACGGAAATTTTCTTAGCAGAAAATGAGCCAAAATGAGAATGAATATGGAGTATGTCCATAAAACTCCAACTGGCAAAAGAAAAGTAACTTAATGACAAACAAGCCAATAACAACAAAAAGTGAAGCAGTAACAACAGCAACAAAAAGATGAAGAATGTCAGCTCATGAAGCACTTCAAAAAGGGCCTTCTCCCTTGCTATAAATAATACTATAGACTTTCTTGGAAAGTCTGAAATATTAGTTTCTGTGAAGACAATGGTAATTCTCACACTGATTTCAGTAATGCCAGAATTTCACACTGAGAGTTCAGGACATGTGCAAAGTGTATTGTCATGAAACATACTAACCATAGTCATTGTGAAAGCAGATTTATCAAGAGTTATAATTATGCAAAGTACTTACTATAATGACATTCCTAGTTTATTAATAAACTTTTGAGATCCTTGAATACAAGGGACAATAATTCAAAACCACTTTGAGACTTCAGCGTATAACTTGAATGGTAAAGAGATGTTTTCTTTAAAATAAAAGAAAATTTTAAAATATTTGTAGCTGGGCTAGATCCTGCAAGTATTATACAATCACAACCACCTTGAGTGGAACATGGCCTCAGTATGTAAGTGAGAATATTACTCTATTGTTTTGTCTACAAAAAAGAGCCTATTTGTGATTTAGGATGTAATAACACTTTGCACTTTGGCAAAGTGGCACAACACAGCTTTGTTGCAATAGTCTCAGGCTGCTTTACATGTATGAATGAATTCAGTCCCACAACTCCTGAAATGCTGAGTAAGTACTGAACAACTTCAAGGCTTGCCCAAAATCACACAGGAAGAACTGCAGCAGCCCAGCAATCTGCTTTGCTTAGCTTGCAGACTTTCTACCTTAAGGCAATCTTTCCTTTACTGTACAATAATTTTCTCTGTAGGAAAATGTTTTGCAGCTCACTTTTAAAAATCATGTTGCAATGACTGTATAGTCTCAAGGTAAAAACAGCTTATCTTTAATTCTATTCAGTGTACACGTCTGCCAGAGAGCAGAACCACTCATTCCTGGAGTCTGGAATACCCACCGTGAACCATAAAATAGCTTCAATCAGATACCTGCAGCTTCTATGGCAACACTTTACCCTGAACAAGCAATTTTTTTCCTACTTGATTTGCATCAGGTCTTAGTCCAAGAGAAATGCTCAAACTGAGCACCAGAGTTCAAAGAGACAAATGGTTTCAGATGAATGGGAGGAGCAAGATCTGCAGAGTCTGAAATGTGGGCTGTGGTGGAGGGAAGCCCAAGCCATCATGTCAACATCTTTTGCTTTCAAAACCTTGGCACCCTGAGTTGCATAGCTACTTGGAAAAGCAATGATGCAAAATACACAAATTTACAGTTAAGAGGTCTTGAGTCATAATCATTTTGTTTGAGGAACCAAAATTCATGTTTGGTGAGGGAAGGCGAAGTTACTTAAGCATACATCTCTATGGCTAGTTTCAAAACCAAATGTATTCCATGCAGCACTAAAAATATTTCAAGATATACACCACAAAAGCATTTCACTTTCTCAAGTTTTACTTTTTTAACAGCATTATTTTCCCTGGAAAGTTTGTGGGGTTTCTTCTGTCTTAAACTTACAGGGGGAAGAATTTACTGACTTTCCCCCCTCTTATTCCTGTGTAATTTATTCCCGCCCTGCATCCAGAACCAGGAGGCCTAACAGAGGCAAGCAGACAACTGACAACAGCGGCAGAGAGAGGGGCAAAAGCAAAGCTGTTGAGTTAGAAGAAAATGAGTATAATTAGATCCAAATATAACTAACCACCCACACTTCCATGTTAAATAAAAGAACAATCTTTGTATGACCATGTGCCAAATAGATTCTTGTTAGATAATGATTTTTCAGGAGGAAAAAAATAAAAAAAATCAGTTAATTGCTCAATGCAGCATAAGTATTAGCAAGAATTGTCCTACAGCTAGATAAGGAAAGAAAGTATCTCTTTTCTCTTTCCCTTTTAAAGAGGGCAACCATAAGAAGGCAGACTTGGTCCTGCATAATATTGCACAGGAGTCTGGAATAACACCCTGCAATGTATATGTTAGTCCCACACTACTGCACGTGGTGAATATCTGAACTTGGCAGTAAGTAATTGTGAGTATATTATTACCTGGAGAGAGAGAAGTACTCTGTTGGGTTGAGGAAACCCAAGAACTGAAAAATTATTATTTTTGAAGTGCTGTGATTTGGACTAGACTTTTCATATAACCAGAAGCATCACAGGAAACTCAGTAAGGCAAAACTATCCAAACAAAGTGAAATAAGCAAAAATGAAGTTGACAGAACTTTCAAAAAGTAGACCAAAAAATCAAAGCAAACCAAACAAGAAGCTCTAATCACTTACATCTGTTCAAGGCTCCAAAAATGGGCACTGTTCTTCCCTACTATTTTTATTCTACATTTTTCTTTTGATTATGAGAACATAATATGTGCAAACTCAGCACATAGATTGTTGAGGTTTTATTAAACATGCTTTTAGAGTTAGTGTCATTTTTACTTTACAAAACTAATTCCTAAAAAAAGCATGATACACAATAAAGTCTCAGTTAGCAGTTATCTGATATTTAGATTTTAAGTGACAACATGTGGCTGCTGTGGTGTGCAAGCGACTAGGAATATCAAAAATGCCAAGAACAATCAAATTTATAAGGTCCACTAGAGACGTTCAAGAACAAAAATGTACTTCCCCCCCCCCC
>VYZM01017494.1:118866-168522 GCA_013398915.1 Dromas ardeola | reverse complement strand
CCCTTCCTTTCCCCCCAGATGGGTTTCAGTGTTTGGAAAACAGTGAACACAGTGAGGAGCTGTATTGTTTCACTTCACTGATACAGACTTGCCACAAATAATACATTGATTTCTGTAGGATATTTGTGTTTTAAAAGGACTTTCATGCTTTACTAATGGAAATATCTCTATATATGAGTATAAAGTAAATGTAAATACAGTTTAAAAAAAAAAAAAAAGTAAAAGGCTCACAGTTCCAGGAGTCCGCATGAAAGAACCTTGGAATGCAGAATATTTCTAGTGCTTTTTTGCACATTTGATCTGTAGGGATCCTAAGTCTCACATCCAATGGACTGAACTCTACTCTGAACGTGTTTTCTGCCTGTAGAGTGTGCACGCTTCCCAGTGTGAGTCCTAATGTTTGGTGTGTCAGATTCATAAAAGGCTTTAAAAGTCTAATTCTTCAGATATTGCTTTGCTTCTCATTGTTTTTGGTCATGATGAGGAATCAGAGAAGGCACACAGCACAGCAGTCCCTACGGGGCTAGGGTCTCCAGAAATGAATTTTCATTTCACTTCAAGGAGGATGTCCACACTCTACATGTACGATTTCCATACAGCTGACAAAGGGAGGGAAGGAGAAGAATTAACTTTCTAAACCCAATCTTCATCTTTATTGTGCGTAATATAAGCAAAGGCTCCTTTCCTGACCGCTTAAAAAACCTAACCAAACAAAAATGTTTCTTTTTCATTAAGAGAATAAAATGAATGAAGAAATAATTTCCCTCCCACATCCTTTCTACATCTCCTTTACCCATCCCAAAAAAAACCCCAACAAATAGACTGCCAGCCAAACAAAACAAGAATTTACTTTCTCAGCATAATAAATCACCTTTGCTCCTAACCATTCAAATCATGAAGTCCTACACGCTCAGGATGGCTCAAGTATCCTAGTCTGAGATAACATCCACCTGTTTTTTTATTATTTTTTAAGGAGAGGCTTCCCAGACTCCATTTCTATAATTTCAGATGGTCCCAGAGGTTCAAAACTCTCAATAAGCCATTTTAACAAGAAAATCCTGATAGTCTAATGTCTAGGCCTGTGGAAGTCTCAAAACTCAGATATCTAACACATACTCTATTTGCTGCAGGCATTTATTTTCTTTTACTATCTAGGTCATCAGTTCATGACTAGGGACAAAAGAAATCCATGGAGAATTTTGACTCAATGAGGAGTTTTCAAATTCCTTTAAGTCCGCAGAGTATCCGCAAAAGAACTTCATCCTTCTTCACTTTACTTTTATATTTAAAAGTAGAAATCAGCGTAAAATAAAGTTCAGCATAGAAAAATACATACTTAGTTTACATTAAAGGAATACTTTTCACTGCTGCTGGGTGAAACGATAACGAGAAACCATAGTTATGCATGTCTAATGCCTAACATTTTAAGTGGCGAGAAGACAAAATAGCAGAAGCAATGCTCATCACTGATTCAAAGGAACGTTTTTGAAAGTTAAGAGAAAAAACAGAAGGAACAGATACTCTTAGCTATAGGGACAATACGATCAGCAATAACTTGGTTTAAAATGCCAGCAACTGAATGACCATAAAGAGTCTTTTAATCTAACACTAAATTATGATGAGCTTTAATTCCACTAGTTTCGGTCAGTGTGAACACAGTCTATAAATCTCATAACCTCACACAGTAGGTTACGCTATTACCAGGCACGTCCTTGGGAAGACAGGAGGTCAGGTTGGTCCTAAATGCAAAACCTAGTGTCTGTGATAGCCAGCACAAGCTATGGAACCTGTTGTCCTCCCCAGTCCACCAATGTTTGACATTGGGCCACCCTTTTGTCCTGAGACATAATGCTCCTTCCCTTTCCACTAATTCCACAAACCAATATTATCCTTTGGAGATGTCTACTGAAAAGACACATCACATCAAGCGTGAACCAATGCATGGTTTACTCTGACCTACGCTTTATTCAGCAACCTTGCATAGAAGATTCAGGATTACTAATGAGCTATTTAAACCAATTAGAAAAATGTTGGGCATTGAGCATGACTCAAACACTTTAGACCAACTGGCTAACAGGCTTTTTCCTCACCATTTACTTGCAGCAAACACGCCACTAATGGAGAGAGCATCTTGTCCCCCAAAGAAGGATTCAGGACAATTGACTATAAGAGCTAGAGGGAAGGAAGGGAATGTCCACACGGGCATTTTCAGGCCATTTGCTTTGGCTTGGTGTGTGGAGACTTCAAGCCAGCACAAGCTCACTTTGCCCTTACCCTCAGAGCAGCAGAAGCTGTGTGGCCACATCAGTACAATACCGTGCCGGAGTGATCTAGCCTGTCTCTCAGCAGGGCTTATTAGCTCAGGCTCGGCGCCACATTAACCGCTGCCATATGGCTTCTGGTCGATTCAAAGAGCGAACTGAATGAGCTCACATCTGCCTGACAAAGTCTGCACAGCTATGCTCTTTAAAATGGCAAACCTGCAGAAAGCTGCAAGGAGAGAATCTTGTAATAGGTTAGGATTTTCAATTGTAGAAATACAAGCTGTCACTATTAACAGCTGTGGTCGGGGTTGGAAACTTCTCGTGGATGTGTTAGAGATGAAAAGTTTCATCTCAAAGAGCTGAGTCTGAAAAATGATGTGAGTATGGTAAGACTCCAAATAGGATATAAGAAAAGAAAGAGGAAAATGAATACAAAAATAAAATTATGGCCGATATTTTCTCTTCTTTCTGTTAGCCCAGGCTAATAGTCATATTTTTTACGGCCTTCTAAGATGAGCAGGTTCCTCTGTAGAAGAAGGTAATGTTTTTTAGGGCTCCGCCAGAAAACCCACAAACAATGTACAAAACGATGTGACAAATGCTAATCAAAGATTAACATACCACTGAGAAAGACTCAGATAAGCCTGTGATAATAAAAAAATTACACAGGAAGAAGCAGCATAGCAGAAGATAACCTGATAACTCTTTGTCTTAACACAGAAAGAATGGTTGTGCAGATGTGGAAACTCAAGTGGTTTAGACACAGCAGGAGAAAAGACAGGCACGCAGGGAGAATTGAGGAGGAAGATGGGAAAGGTGCCCCGGTGATAATGCAGGAGACAACAGAAGCACATGCCATGTGCAGAACAGAAAACAAAGAAAATGATCCAGAAGACACATTTTGAATGATTTGTGGAATCTAGAGAGGAGAGAGACTCCAGCAGGAGCAACGGGGACCTTGAAACAGAGCTTTAAGCATGAACATAGAAAAACAATGTCACATTTTTTAAAAACTAAGAGCAAGAAACAGAAGGATTTAGAGCCATTCTCACTATCCTCTGGGAGAGCTGCGTGGTTCCAAATTATTTTTCACAATCTTATACATTTTTTCCCCTTGGGGTGCCAAGTTAACTCACAGCAGCTCCATTTAGGTCGCCAGAGGAAGCAATATTAATACCAGAAAAAATATAAATCATTAGCAAGAACTACTCTTGATCCTCGAGGAAGCCACCATTGTAGGGATCAGCAGACGAAGGAAAAAGAGAGGTAGAGTGGGAAGCCAACCCTCTCAGGGAGTGAGAAAAAGAGACAGAATGAAGAAAAAGGACTGGGAAGAAAGGAAATTGCTGGGGGGCAACAAATGTGTATTGGGAATCAGAAGAAAAAATACACTTCTCTTTCTAACCCTCCTGAGGCATATAGGAAATTGCTGCTTGCCCTTTAATCTGCCCCAAAAAAGAAAACCAATTAAAATGAAATAAAACCCTGAACCCTAGGTACTTGCTCCCCCCCTTCTCACCCCCACTGCTTTGTGTGCTGTGTATCCAGGCCATGATCTTTCATGCAGCTCTCCATAGGACGGACTATGTTACCATTAGCATTACATCTTCTACAGGAATACGCCTTCTTTTGCTGTCTATCTAAAACACATCATTTGGGGAGATTAAGATGCTAAGAGATTAATGATTAATTAAGTGATGAAAAAAGAGAGGAGGCTAGAAAAACAAGAGAAATAGAGAAGAAAGAAATAAGGATAAACATCTTGAGTTATTTTGAAGTGGCACCATAACAGTATGGTTTGCGTCAGCAGCATCACTGTTTTAAAGGGTTAAGACTGTTACTCCTGCACAGCACACACAGCAACAAATCTGATCAATTTTTGTTTAATTTTTCTTGATTCACCTCCCCTCTGCAATTTTTCCCACTGCAATTTAACTTTGGAAGGAAACATCCCTTTCCTAAATAGGGAATTAATTTCTCCTTTTTCCACTGTTCCCTCCAATACAAACAACCCTTTCTCTTTTCCTTTTTAACTGATAGGCATAGTATTTCTTCCATTTCTTTTTTCTTTCTTGTTATCACCGAGATCACGTTGGGATCACTTATGTAGTTTTAAACTTGCCAAAGCACAATGTGGCTGTGTATTGTCTCCACCATTCACAATGAATGAACCAAGTTCTCTTTGACAATTCATTAACAAAAAAAATTAGGGGCAAATAAATAAAACGTCTTCCTATGGATGGTAGCTTTAAGGAGTTTTTCCCGTCAGACAGGAGATCAGAGGCTTTGTTTTCACATTTTGTAGAAAACATTTTCATCACTCACTCATGTAAAAGTAGCATTATGTGAGACACAATAAATGCTTCGTATTTGTGATGTACTATTTAAGGGTCAGGAAACAAAACAGGAATCAAGAATTCAAGTTACAACTTATCTAAAGTAAGAGTGTAAGTCATTCGAAACTGTTGATGTCACAAGACAGACACACAACAAAGGAATGAAAACCTGTATGCATTATTCATCCTGTAACTTTGATCTTAAAAGCTAAGAAACTTGAACAAGGAAAGATAAATGGCTTCTCAAGCTTTTTCTTTTAAAAATCAAATGAGGATGATTCAGGATAAATGATAGTTAAGAGTTAATACGAAAGAGGGGGAAATTGCAATCACAGTGCCGCACCAAAGTTTCAATGCAAAGGCTTTGCTTTTTGTACTCAATTACAAAGGATTTCTTTTATAGGTACCAGCATCCTTTTTCATGTATATGTAATAGATTTTACCTATTAAAATTTCATGTTCAGTATACATAGCTTTTTTCTTCTACCACCTACACCATGACTTCATCTGAACAATTAGGAAGCTTTCTGAACATGGGCTACTATGGTCATGGGGCAGAAACAGAAGCCGCTGTGAAATCCTGACGTCCAAACGTGGCTCAAAAATCAACTTGCTCCGGACATTATGCAAGATATGTATACATTCTTCCACTGGGAAAGTATTGATAATTACAGGCACTCTGACTACATCCTGATTTTATTGAGGCTTAGTTAATTATGCAGGCATTGCCCCCAAAATATGAGACAAATTGAGAGCGAGATCCAAAAGCACATGGAGGTTGCCCTGTCTAGATGGGAGATCCACAAAGTCTTCTTTGAACGCTTTGCGCTCCTGAGAGCCTGTAATTATTGCCAGTTTTTGCCTAAAGATATGCTCAAAGGCCCCACCATCTTGGCTAGATTACTGATGTCAGCATCTTATATACAGGCAATTGCATTTGGGATTCAAAAAGAAGATGGAGCAGCAACCCAGTTCCTTAAGGGAGGCTCTGAGTAAACCTAATGCAGACAGACAACACTGTGTTCATTACAAATCACAGCATACCAGCCATTTACATCAACAGCAAAGCCAAAGGAAGAGCGTCTTAACATTACAGCATGCAGCAGGAGGTTTTGCTTATCTGAGCTTCCAAATCGTTACCTCTGCACAAGCAGTTAGCACTAATCAGATGATAGAGTGGGGCTAGACAGATGGGAGAAAAAGGCTGGGTGGAACCAAGGGCAGGTTGTGTGATGGAGGAAATGGATGGGGAATAAGGCGGAAATTTCACTGCAGTGGTGTATAGTAGGAAGGCAGTGGGGACACCATTTGAAAAGTAGTGGGAGGTTTTGAGGTATAACAGGAAGATGGCTGAGAAGTGAATGGACGCACACTGAAGGCATTCACAGGCTTACAAGCAACCAATATTCACTGCAAGTCCTACGAGTGCCCAAGCAAGTCATTGCTAATGGCACTCACAGCCACTGATGCTCCTGCCAACTGCATCTAGACAAAATACATTTGGAAAGACCAAGCCCAGTGATTACAGCAGTCAGCAGAAACGAGGAAACTGACTGCACTTCCTCCTCAGCCCGAGGGAATGCAAACTCATAGCTTTCGGCGCCAAGGTAAGTGCCTGAAACACGTGGCTACATCCTGATGACACTGGGCTGCCATGCAAAGGAGATGGCTAGACTGGTGGGGCTGGCAGGAGGCCTGTTCCTGGTGAGGACACCTAGAAGCCCGGAGTCCTGGCCTAGATCCTTGCTCCAAGCGATGTGTGGGTCTAAGAACTTCACCTGGCAAGACAGCGATTCCAAAGGCATAAACACCACTAAGGGCTGGAAACAGATTGAGGGACTTCCCCACCCCGGTGAGCTCCCTTCTCGCTCTCTCACAGACAAGGCTTTCCATCTTTCCCCATCGTGTCTCGGCTCCAAGAGGAGAGTCGCACAGCCTCTCCTAGTGCAGATGGAACGTTTCAGAAATTGGAAAAATGCGTTTTATTTTTACACTGTTCACAGTGAGAAATTAGAGCGATTCACTGGACTGCACTGAAGCACTCCTTTTCAGCTAAATATATTATAGAAGGGATTCTTGATTTCACAGCAATCCCAGGAGAAAAATTAACTAGATGAGCACAGAATCGCACCAGTTCTGCTCTGGCCTCATGATAATTGTTTTTCAATTCAACAAATTAAGTTAAAGATAAGCATTTGCTTCACATGCAAGACTGTCATTCTCGCTTCATTTGTAATAAATATATGGAGAGGGATTAGCCACATCAAGCATATGCTTTCATACTGTGGCGTAAAGAATACACCTGAGAAAAGCATGTTTAGCTCCAATGCACTGAGAAAACTGTTCATAGGCAACAGACTCAAGAGCAGAGAGAAAAAAATGTTTTGATGATGATTCTTCATCAGATGCACCCTGTGGACATGTGTACGGTGAAGAGCCTAAACCGAGTCTGACTTGTGCTAAAACTAGCAGTACTGGGAGAGCTGAGCTCAAAGAAAATGTCTGTTTCTATAATACCCATTGCAGATAGCTATGCCCATACCCTTACTTTCATTTCTTATTTGTTCTATTCACTGCTGTTTATAACCTGAAAGATATAGAAATTTATTTCTCTTCAAAGCACATTTATTTGCCCTACAAATGGACCAAAAATATGCAAAGACTACTTTGATCTTTATTATCTCACCTACATAAACATATCGATTTCCTTAACCCTACCAGGACAAAATAATATTTTCTTTTTATTGCATTCCAGAGGAAGTTGTGCCTTAACTTGGATCTTATTTAACTGCTATTTATCTACACCTCTTTCTTCAAACTCTCCACCAGGAACCAAGCTACCACCTCTGGCACCCTTAATACTCAGTCTGTAAAGCCCAGTTCTGCTGACTCAAAGATCAACATTGTCATTTCAGATGAGAAAAAAAGCTTCCATATATTAAAAATAAGGTTGCTCCACAGATATACGACCTTTTTGAAGAAAGTATAGATATGAATCAAAAAGGAGGTGTCAAGCATCATCCCTTATTCCAAAAAAGCACAATCTTAATATTTATTTTAAATCTCTTGTCAGAAAGGAAAACATTAATATGAAATGCTTTAAACAGACTTGGACACTTACAGAACTCTTAAAATGGCAATGAGTTAAAGATCAACAAGCCTTTAAGAACGAAAACAACTGGAAATGCTTTAGAAGTGGAGCAACTAAAGCATTTTCACTGATTAAATACCCACTGGTACTGTTGTCCCAAAGGACAGTCGTCTACCTGGTGTGCATATATTTAACACCAACTCAGATAGTTTGACATTTCCCGATCTGGTAATTTCATGGTTTAAAAATAGGAAGGTAATATATGTAAAATGTATTGCCTGAAAATTAGTATCACTGAGTCAATGATAATTTTTGCCATCAAATGAATGTAGATTTTCACTTAAAATATAGGCACCTATATGAAAAACTTTTTTTTTTTTTTTTTAAAAGGGTTGATTTCATATAAAAATGAAATCTATCACTTAAAGCCCAACAACTTCATCCTTATTTTGGCTGTTGTACTCTTTTAATTCTTTCTGTTTCTGTTGCTAAACTAAAATGGAAATGAGCTAAAGGAGGTAAGTTAACAGAAATGGAATAATCCTAAATCAGGTTTCAAAATTAATATTTTTTGCCCATCTGCCCTTTAGCACGTTGCCCATTCCAGGTCCCCATCTCCCCTCGCCTCCCAGCCACTAGCATGATGATACAGATGGTTACTGCAAAGCTGTTAAGACGTACATCTGAATGCATATTTATCCACTTGGCAAGATCCTGCTACAGCTGTAAGTCGATGCAAATCTGCATTACAATGCAGCTTCAGTCTCTTGCCTGTGTGAGAAAGCAGCCATGATATTAATAGTGCTGCTTAAGACAATGCCAGGCAAATGTGACGTAAATGAATGCAGTTGAGCTAGCTATCACAGCACTGTTAATTTGCACCTCTGAAAACAAACACTCATTTGGACACGTGAGACAAGTGTATATCTACACCTACATCAAAACTTATTTTCATTTGTTTGTTTTTAGAAGCAGAAACTGATAACGCAAGATAACCCCACCAGATGTCATGGTGAAAGAATACTATGTAGGTGAGTAGTTGATACAATCACCGGAAAAGAAAACCAAACTGAGTGTCTTTATTCCATCGTAAGCACAGTTTTAATACATACAGGTGGCACTACCCGTCAATGATAGTTGCTTTTGTTCTGGGTATGTCTTTGTTCCGGCAGCTGGGAGAAGAGCAGTCTTCATGTGTAACGAAAGAAACGTATTTAATAGGCAACACCTGAAAATCCTTCAAGAGAATAAACTATAGTAATAGAAAATGCAAGTTTAGAAAGCATTTCCTGAAAAAAACAGTACCGCTGGATTCTTCTCTTTATCTCAGGTCAATTGACTTGTCACAGTGGGAAGGAGATTTGAAAAGGAAATTGCAAGTTCTTAGCAAGTATGATTGGAGGAATTGAGTTAATAGCCAGCAATCAGTATAGGTTCAGTGGGGTACTTAAAAATTTAAACGTATGCATACGCCACAACTACAGAATGCCTGAGCTTTGTCTTGTTTGTAAAAAAGCAAATGGAAGAACAGGCAACTTAAATTTAAATGGTAATGTTTTACTTAGGATGCTGGGGTTTAAGTGTTCTTCCATTAAAAATTTCCATCATTTCAGCATATGATTGAGGTATATAAATTGTATGTGCCTCTGATCTCGTTTTACACTCGTAATCTTCCCAGTGCCAACAGGATCCTATATAGTATGTGCTTTCAGACGATACGGTTTCTCACCATATGGAAAGATGGTTTGTATCACCACGTTGGCAGCATATAAATGATTTTGAACTGATTTTTCATTGCTATTTCTTCAAGCCACATAGGCTTATTAGCTTATTGTTTCACATGTCAAAAATTAAATGCAGCATAGCTTTCTGATTTGAGAAACTGCTTTATCAATAGTCTTGAGTAATCCTGCACTGTATTGAGCGAGCTACAGATACAAATGAGCATGACAACACCCCTAACAAGAAAACGGCTTAATTTGAGAGGGTAGGATAAGCCATCATCTCTCTAAAGAAATGTGACTATATCCCAAAAACCTTCTTATCCTTTCTAATACAATGCACAACTTTTCTGCATGGATTCTTTTTAACAGAATTACAAAAGAAGGTCTCACTTAGACTACTAGTAGTTCCTCCTTCCAACCAAAGAAGGCAGATATTATAGGTTGCAGAAACTTGTAGGTGGATAAAAGGCAAGAAAATTATAGGACAGTGACAAATATAATGCATTTCACTTCCACAAGCTTCTAATTCCTCCGAGGAAGAGAAGAACATAGGTTTTGCATGGCCCTTTTTAACAAACAAATGCACACCCTGCAATGAAGTAGTACCAGACTAGAGGATGCATTCCAAGCTAAATGCAAACTGGCCTCACCTCCGAGGCAAGCAAAAGACAGATCACAGAAAGTACAGCATGGCTGGATGCCCACATGCTCAAGAGACTAGTAATTTTAGATTAGTCGATTTTTGCGTTGTTTGAAAAACTTTTTATACTTACTGTAATTCTCTCATCTTTGTCATCTAGAGGGGTCCCATCTTTTTTCCATGATATAGTGGGTTCTGGGTGACCTCTTGGGGGCTGACATTCCATCACGGCAGGTTCACCCACTGCTACCATTACATCTGATGGATTTTGTCTGAAGTCATCCCGTAGAACTGAAAGAATAAAGAAAGTTAAGTAAAAAATTTCCCAACAATACATCAAAAGCACAGTAAAGTGCTTTGCTTTGCCCTTTCATGATCCCTGGTGTCGTACTTTATATTAACGAACAAAATCAGTTAATGAATTTCATTTGGCATCTGCAGATGGTCTCTGGTACTTTCACACAGTAACACAGAAAACCCAGGTACAACTCATATTTAATTTTCAACATACAAGCCAAGTGACCAATACCAACAGAGGTGAAAGGCTGACACAGACATAGGGCTGTCCGCAACGAAGAGCTGCCTCACAAGCAATATTGGCACAGTGTCCGCCTAGAGTGTGAGCACAGGATTCCTATCACAGCTGAAGAAGGTACAATGTCTTCTGCTCAGGTAGAATGACACCTGGGGAGAAGCATGGCAGAGGTTGCTTTCTGCCCCTCTTTCTCTGAGACTTAAGGCCAGCCCGCCAGTAACTCAAAGGTTTATGGTTAAAGATTGGCCACTGGCCGTATGAATTGCACCCACCCCTGAGTTTATGGCAAAAATGAACAAACTAACTAAACTTCCCAGTTCTTTGATGACCATTATAAGATGCCAAACATTTGTTCGGCCAAACTCATCTTTGCAATTTGGCTTATGTCTTTTTCAAGCAAAAAAAATTAAAATCTTTCCTGATCTCTGGGAGTCATCCCTTAGTCTGAGCCAGGACCATATCCTTCATTTGGAAGATGTCAATTTTACTACCTTTTCATAGAAAGAAACATTTTTATTGTGGCCTCATTACTATAATTTGTTCTTTCTCATCATTTGACCAAGCCCAAGCCTAGGAAACTCTAGTTACCTCCAGTCACCCACTAGGCATTTTATCAATAGCTATATGATTATTTTTCTTTTTGGGAGAGAAGAGACATCATACTGCGCTCAGCAGACCACTACACAGGGACACACTTTAACTAATAATGGCATTCTTAAGTCTTGCCAAGTAAATGGCATTAGGTTTAATCTGAAAATAAATACCTCAAATGATAACAAATATAACATTCTAGTCCTCTCTGCTGCTGTTACTCCATCCGCTCTGAACAAAGGATACAGTAATGGAAAAGTACATCATAACCAAAGGACTCTTAGGATTTTGACAAAGCTATCTGTCACTCTTGCTACCTGCAACAATCTTGTGTCAACACTAAATAGTGCCAAGAATCTGCAGTAAAAAATATAACTCTCAAGCCATGGATCACAGGTATATAGACATTCATTACTGAAAAGTAGTTTGGTTGTTAATGCCGCTTCAAAGCAAGGTGTGATTTATTGTTAGATGTTAGGGAACGTGGGTGTGCTTACAGATTGGCAGGTACAGCACTGCCACCAAACCATTCCTCTCTGTAAGGTCTTTCATACTGTTAAGACCTTTTAAAATGGCCTGAGGGCAAATGGGTCATCTACTTTGGGACACAGGTATATACTTTTCTCACATCTTCTTTCTCCAATGCTAATCTAAAATGAAGGGAGGGAGCAAAAATGACTTATAGTTCTTTGTTTTGGAGGATCCTTGGCAAATACCCCTGTCAATAATCAGGAGGACCATCTCCTGTTTTTCTTCTCAGGTACATCTACCTCACATTCTGATACCCTACCATTCAGCAGCTACAGTCACAGACCTTTGTGTCCAGCTTGGCTCATTATAACATAATACACAACAGGGAAAGTTTCAGATTGATATAGAAGTATAGACGTCATTTGAATTTACCAGTCCCCTTCCATATGGAAGCACTCACATTTCAAATATTTCAGTTTAACTATTGAGATTTCTGGATGCCGTGGAATCAGGAGATACTGACGCACTGAAAGAGGATAATCAAGGATAAAATGTTTCTATCACTTTAACAATACAAACTAATACAAGAGAATGATAGGACTTAACGAACAAATTATAGAGTAATTTAGGTTGGAAGGGACCTCTGAAGGTCATCTAGTCTACAACAATGAGATGCTATTGCATGAACATATTCTCTTGGATGAACTATGTCTCTCAAACAGAGACCTAGTCTAGAAAGTTTATTTAAAAAAAACAAGAACACAACTGTGCACCTGTTGCTTAGTGTACAAAAACCTGAGAAAGCATGCTTCATCTAAGAACAAAGAATTTCTCTCTCTAAAAAGCAAAACACATAGATATGATCCTTCTACGGACTAGGGAAAATTGAAAATGTTTTCAGCTATAAAATTAATCCAGGTTACATCTAGAGGAAATAATGTCCTCAGAAAGGGGAATTATGCCATTTTTGGTTATTCAGAAAGGTAAGTCAAAAGACCAATCCTTTAGCTTCTCTTCTGCTTTCAACAAAACTTTATTAAGTTTAACCTTCATTCTCTTACAGGTTCTTTACTACATTCCCCTAAATATTGGTGCACCAAAATTGGATACATCAAATTATTTTGGTTATGGGAGTGTTAAAATACTACTCACATACACTGAAAACCTTCTATATACTTATTCCGTTTATACTGAATATGGTGTTAATAACCAGATACAACTTCTTGTGTTCCCAAGTAGCCCTCAAGCCATCCAGATAGAGTAAGTCATGTAGCGTAAGTGGCTAGGCTGACACTGCTTTCTGCTGAAGTCAAAGAATTTTTTCAATTTACTTTAATAGAGGCTTGACCTGGCTTGGAGCCTTTGGTTATATTATTTCTTTTTTTTTTTTTTTTCACTTCCCCGAACTAAAGGACATAAAAGAAGAAGAAACAGAAGTTGCACCAAGTTACTATGAAACCCCCATATATCCAGTTCCCAGTGCCAACAGCACATGAAAATGCAGAAGAGTTTATTTCCTGCACCACAGTTCTATTGCAACTCAATAAAAGGGGTGTTTTGACCATGAGTAAGAAGCCTGCTGAAGATTGTATCACTTGGATAAAGCTGAGAGACATATAAAAAGAAGTGCCCTTAAGTTTAAAAAAAAAAAAAACAAACAAAAAACAAAAAAAATCAAGTGAAGTGATCTTAATAAACCATAAATGCTTTTCAAGTCTGAAAGACCTTGTAAACCTAAGAGGAATGCCTATCAGATAGCACCTCAGATGGCCTTTAGCACCTTTGAAGCAACAAAGAAGTCCAGTACTTGCATAATAAAACCAAATTACTTCAGTAGTTTCTACACTCCTTAGTCTTATATCAGCTTTACAAGCATAGTACCTTGTCTGTAAACCAAGACCTTTCACAAATTAACCAATGCTTAATAGAATGCCTTAGGAGGACATCAAAGGTCCGGGCCATAGATACATCAAAACTAGTATTTTTTTTGCATTTACTATGAATTATTTTGGCTCTAACATTACATAATGAAATGCTAACAAAATGTAATCCATTAGAGATTACTCCACAGATAGTCGTCATGTAATTATTTTTGCAGCTGTAAAGCAGATACATACTCTGTTTTTTGCCTCAGGCCCTGGCAAGCTTGGATGAAGTTATAAATTTAAAATTTTCTTCTCTTACTGAAAAAAAAAAATCATTTTTTTCTTTTCTATCTTTCATAGTCAAGGCTCACTGTAAATTGAGAATACATTTCCTTTTGAAGATATATTAGGAGTATACTTTGTAATCCAGTACAGCATGTGCTTATGCTTGCCTTTTTTTTTTTTTTTTCTAACAAATTCTGTGTAGTATCTTCATAGATATAAACTCCCCCTACATTTCTGACATACTGTGGGTAGGGCTTTCTAACATCTTACTCTACTCTAGTATTTTCTAAAATACAATGAATAATGATCATAACAATTGTCATTGCACAGCTAGGACAACTCCATGATCTTGCTGTGTAAACTCTGAACTCCTGTGTTTGTGCTTAAAACACTTTTATGCGATACTTGCTGAACTAAACAGGCTCAAGATCAACTTTTGTAACTCCACTTAAAAGTCAACTACTCATACTACTATTTAACATCATTTACTATTCAATCAATAAAACCATTGCACTTTCCCCAGAGAATCTTTCCCAGAGCAGAAGGGAACTAGCAATCATTTGAGGATAATTTTTTATTGACAAGCAACATAGTAGAGACAGTTGGGGGTTTTTTTTGTGTAAACTCTAAACAGAGCTTTTAAAAATGTAGCACCCAGTTTTCTTTTTTTCTTAAGTTTATTGTTGACTACTATGAAAAAGAGTAGAGAATTATTACTGGGTGAAATGGGAGGTAGGTAGGCAGGTTTCTTTTGCATATACGCAGTGCAGATATTTAAGAAAGATTATTGTTAGACTTTATCATTAAATAACTGTGATCTACTTCAAAGACAATAAGGCAAACCAAAGCAAAACACAAGAAAAAAGAAACCAACCAGAAAGCTTTAGTCAATAAGCAAAATGAATGAATTTGTAAGCAACACACTAATTACCATCGTACATTGTGGGTATCATGCTTTAACAGGTGGTACCATTTAAGAACTGGATGCAAGAAATTACAGGTCTATTCTAGTCAGACTGGCTAGACACTTCATGCTAGATCAGTTCAAAGCAGTGCACCAAGATATATCTGGGATCCCTAATCAACCAAGATATTACAGCCATGGTCACCCAGTGAACAGAGGAAGAGAGGAAAATGAAGATGTTTCGGGTGCAGTTTCATAATCAGATTAAGGCAACCTTAATCCATTTCAGTTCTTCTCAAAGAGATCATCCAGACTTGCTTCCTGCAGACTTTCCTGTACTGCCCTGGACAAAAAACACTATTTTGCAAGGCCAGTTGTTGCAGAGAGATCACTGAGCCAAAGTCTCACACAACTAAGACAACCAAACAGATCCCAACAATTTCCCTTCCTTCAGCATGAAGATAATTTAAATGTTTCTTTGTATTCTGGCACGTGCCTCAAAAATAGGGAAAAGTGAAACAAATAGAAGAAATGCTCGTTCCTCATGCTGCTTTATAAAACAGCCAGACCTCAACTAATGAGCAAGTTTCCTCCCAGCAAACAAAAATGAGCTAACATCAAACAAAAATGAGCTAACATCAAACTACGTGCTAAAGCTGAGCAACGCAACCCTACTAAAGGCCCACTGCCCTGCTTTTGGCTAATTTTGTTATAAAACCCCCATGTAATAGATTTTAATTTGTTCAATACCCACCAGTTCTATTATTTTAATTCCTGTAAATTTATAACAAGTATTTCAATGTTTCTCTTTCCATTCCCTGACAAAACAACAGTATTACAAAGAAAGTTTCCACCTAATATGAGGAACAAAACAACACTGTGCACTTGCTGTAAAATGCTGTAAGATTAGGAAAGTGGAAAATGGGATTCAGGAGGCTATATAAATGTTCCAATCCCATGACCCCATAATCAATGACAAACTAAGTATTTCTTAGTCAGGATCGAGCTGTTATTCAGAAGCAGAACAGTAATTTAGGACAGCAATGATCCCTTTTCCCCACTACCTACTGAACTTGTTGTAATTCAAACTTAAAGATACACAGCAGACATTTTTGGCATTAAAATATACTGTAAGACGCTTGTCAGTTGGAGCAGTGCTTCAAAACAGGTGCTTAATTTTAATTACAAGCATCAGCCAGAACCATGGTTTAAAGACTTTGCTGGCATGAAATTTATACAGATGTCAGAATATCATTTTTAATACATGCATGCCACTAATGGGGAAGTGTTATGGCACCTACTTAAGTTCAAAAAGAATAAAACATGCACACATGATCAGATTTAAGACAGTATGTGTGTTACCAAAATGTATCTTAGACCTTATTAAACTCTTCAAGAATGTTATCTGGTTTGAGTAAAAACTTGATCTTTTACAAATGAGAAATATTCTTTTCTGAAGACAAACTAAAAGTTTCCATACAGTCATATGAAGTTAAAGCAAAAACTGGTTCCCTGAAAAAAATGATTTCTTTTCCTTTCTGCAGGCGTTAAGAACAGGTTAACACTGGCGTTAACTACAGTACGTAGTCATTAAAATGGAACAGAAGGAGTAGAGCTATAAATAGTCAGAAATTACTGTTACGATCTTCTAACAAGATCACTCACGTAATACAGGCAAAAATTTTATGCAGTGACCGAGTCCAGCACTATGGTATTGCACATTTCAAAATATGTCTACACTTTTACAGATCCTCCAACAGGTCGCTTGGGGGCTCCTCGCTTTCATCGTTTTCAGTTCTCATCCCATTCCTGCCTTGAAGCACCTTGACCTCAGCTACTGGATCTTGCTACACCTTTCACAGTCAGACTAAAGAGCCTTCTACGGACAAGCAGATGCCCCTCGGTTCAGTATCCAGATCTCTAATCTTTTTCCAGCCTTCTCTGAGCTTCAAAACTACAGAACACCGGGCACGTGGCCTAGCAGTCCAAGTCTCTCACACAACCAGTCCTCCTACAACACAGGACTTCCCTGATGACACAGTCTAAGAATTCACATTGAAGAGATTTCCAGCTGTAAGAGACTGCTCATTGTAAAGAGCCTGACCATAAGGTGCAGTGCAGTTCGATGTGCGAATTCGCAGCAGTGAAATTAGACCACACTTCTAATATGTTAACAGAATGTACTGCCTCAATTACTGTAACCTTTAAGTTGTTTTAAAATGTATTCTCTCTAAAGAGTAATATATTTGATTGATTGCTTTTTATACAGCACCACCAAACTGGCATCTTATTATCTACTGAAGGTCAATAGTTACCTTCTCTGGGAAAAAAGTGTCATTCCTTGTTAAATTAAGCCATACATGTTAGCAAATATAACACCTGCATCTTCTAAACCATTAACGAAGAAAGAAATCAGGGAGTGCTTCTCCTACTGGATCACATCTTTTAAAAGGTGCTGATGACAAATACAAGCGATATGCTGGAATCAAGCAATACGCTACACTGGAAAAGCAATTAAATGTTGAGGCATTTGGCAATAAACATACTGAACTCATGAAACAAAGTTAAAATAAATATATTTCTTGTCAATTACAATAAATATATTATTGTCATTATTGTCATATTTATTGTCATTATTTTTCATTCAGTCATTAAGAAACTTACAATTGTTAATAGACAGAAACACATGCTTAAGAAGCAGGTTCCAAAAAAGACTACTGTATAAACTATTGGCTCAAAGTTACTGATGATAAAAAAAAAAAATATGATGACAAAAATTTATGGAAACCACTCCAAATCAGTTTGATTTTATTTCACTAGCTGAAGATTTGGGCTTTAAGTACTGCCAGGAATCTTACTGGGCAACATAGCTGTCATCCCATAACAGTATTTCCATGTGTGGAAAGGGAAGTGTAAATGAATTAGATGATGAATTGGGACTCAATTAAATGACCAGATCTGATAAGTCATATAAAGAGTAATTTTAACTCCTGTGAGAAGGGTAACTGACAGGCCTAAGGGAGTACGCTGCAGCACTGGGAATCCTAATTAAACCCTGAAGAGAGAATCTGTGATGCCTCAGGCATGCGACTCTGAGAGTGTCCCTTAGGTTGATTGAAAATTGAAAATAGATCAGGAGAGTGGACCTAATTATTAATTTGATTGACTGCGTACAAAATGTGATCCCTCTCAACATCTTCCACATATTGTAGTCTGGGAGAAGGCATATACTACCTGTAAGTCAGAATTTACCTCCTGGAAGAGTAGATTCATTTGTACAGACAGCAGAGACAGTTTCCCTTCACTTGTTATGAATATTTACAGTTATTTTCTTTTTTATTACTATTATTATTATTTTATTGTACTTTTCATTTTAGAGTTTTGGGTTATTTGAATCACACTGCATTACAGACAATATTTTTAGAGTGACTAACACAGCAGATTTCCCAACTTAAGAACAGAAACCAAGCGGTTTTAGACATAGCTCATAGAAGAACCATGTCTTTGGGAGATCACAAATTAGTTTTCCCTAGGCAAAGAAGGGTTTACATCTTTAAATCCAAGAATTTGGGTGTGTTCTGTTAATAAAGGTTTTTTTTCTGTACACTCCAAGTAAAGGTCCTGATGTCCATTTTGCAATGAACTGTTAGCTTCCTTCAAAGCAGATTATAACAGAGAGAAAGAAGCAGATTAAGATGCTGCAGCAAGACCTTGTCTTTGTTCTCCAAATTAAAGCATAACGAGGTAACTGAGAAGACAAGAGAGATATAAAGACCAAACAATGGAAGAGAAAAGGTGAGAAGACACTTCACCAAAATGCCAGTGTCAAACCTTATTTCACAAGCAGAATGGCTTTCCGTTTTAAGAAAGAAGAGATGAACCAACCCAGAAATGCCAGTGTCCTGTAATTCATGATTCCAGGGAGAAAATAAAGGAAGGAATACAGGTAGCAGGGACAGAAGCGAGCATTTAGGCAGTTTTCAATGAGAGCTTAAAGCTGGGATATATGACACTGGCAAATGGAGCCAGATCACAATGATTAAAAAGGTATTGCTGCCAAATAGCAAGCTATGCTGGATTGAGATTTGAAAAACTGACTCTCTTCCCCATAGTTTCTAAGATGGAAAATCCCTTATTAGGCCAAGCCTAAAGGAACCTTATTTGTCTTAATTTGTGCTGTTAAAAGAGGAGATGCAACTATTCCATAGACTTGCCAGTGAAACTGTGGCAGCACTGTTTCTGTAGTACAGGCAAGACTTAAATGGTTGATGCTTGTGCAATGGCTTGTACAATCATAATCATCCTTTCAGTCTGAAGAAGCAAAAAAACTTAGCAGAGGAGACATTTTCAAAGAAATGAAGATCCACACTCCTGCGATAACAATGTTTCTGCAGCATAGCCCTAAATCTGCATAAGCACTAAGCTACTGTTTTGCTAAGGTCCTGCCTCAAGGCAACAATTTTAGCCGTGTCCTTCTGCTTAGCATTCAAATTTTAGCATCTTATAACTGTACCACTACAATCAACGCTTTTTGAAAGGACTCTATTTCCATCCCCATTATACTGTTAAACTGGTTGAAAAATATGACATTTTAATATCAGAGAATATGCAGTATCATTATCACACTCAAACAGTTAAGTCACTTCTCCTTTAATATTCTGGAAAATGATATTCCACCATTATATCTGAGGTCAAGCCTGAAACATTAGTCAGAAGGTGCAAGATGCAGGCGCTTCATACGGCTGAGTGGCTAATTCTAAATAACAGCAGAGCTAAGAACAGTGTTTGTTGGCAGCAGACACTACAGCAAAGCCACATTGCTCAAAAATGTTGCTGAACTATTACATACACTTTTATTCTGTTCTATTGTTCTGTTGTTATTATATGCAATTTTATTCTGTTGAAAGGAACTGCAGACCACAGAACTCTACTGCCTTTTCTCACCTCTCCAGACTGCTATACAGCAGGATATACCTTAGTTAGATACTGGATGTTTCCTTAATTATACTCTGCGTGTCCAAATGCATGAATAGATCATTCTTATGGTAATGTTATTTTGTTTCTTTACCTTCTAAAATTTTCAAGATATAAACTGACAAAGTAGAAACAGGTAAACTTTTTCAAAATTACAATTATGCCAAATATCATATACTTTTCAAATTACTTTTGCTGGCTTTAGAAAACATTCCAGGAAATCACCTCAGGGAAAAATTGCAGGCAGCCTTATATAGAGGTCATAGAGAAATATAGTCTTCATCTAATTCAATTAACCGCTTCGAGTTAGATCCCAAATGGTACAAGCAAATGTTTGATCTATTTCAGGCATATTCTAAGATATGAATCATTCACTTTCTCAGTATAAAGAAGCACAGTGCAATATCATACACTCTAATTTTTTATTGCTCAGAATTTGAAAAATCTCTAGACAGATGTCTTCATGATTTACGATGATAGCTCTTCATTTGGACAACCATTTGACGCCTTTAAATATTGTAAGATTCTACCTAGAGCTTTACAAAAAGTAGCAATGTTAATAGCTACAACAATGAAAAATGATGGTGGTGTAAGCAAATGGATGTTGCCAAATTTACAAAGCTGGAACTCTGAATCACAGCTCCTGGAGATTTATACGTTGTTGTAAATGGGAAAAGACAATAAAATCATGCAGAAGTACTTCTGCATTTGGACTCTTATTCTGGCTTCAATCCATATGAGATATTCAAAGGCAACGTGCCAATTGATCAATATGTTAGTATTTAATGTGCAGTAAGTGCTACTGAGTAAAAATCAGAGAAACACTGCCTGTTAGCAGAGTCTGCCTTATTGCTGGCAGGAAGGAGTGCATGAAGTTTTGGATCACCCCATGTGGTAAAACAGCAGCCAGAAGTCTGATTCAGAATCAACAAAAAGGAAACAGAGGGCGATGCTCAGCATGAACACAAATGCACATCAAGCCAGCCAGATTTCATTACTGAAGATTTTAATTTTGATTAAACGTTTCCTTTTATATTGGGTCACATCCATTGTTTTCAACTCTGTGTTTTCATTAATATTTTAATACACGCAGAACATTAAGTTGCATAACTTCAGTGTTGCGGCTCAAGATAGCATCTTTAATAACAGCTACAAAAGAGATGCTGGCATCCATCGCTGTCCGACTTCGCAGCGCTGTGAGGCACCACGGGCTGCTGGGGACTTTGCGGCATGCGAGACAATGCGTCTGCCCTCACCCTCACCACCAAGCAAAAGGAAAGTGGATGACCGTAACATTAGCTTAGTCTGTTTGAAATGGGAACATATAAATGCATTCAAGACAAAACAAACCAGCGTAACGGAAATGGCCGTGAAAGTCTCAAAAGGCTCCAGGCAGTGAGCGCATTTGGTGGAAATGTTGCTTCCACCTTTGCTTTACACCCTGTGAGAAACTGCAGTCCAGTGCAACTCCTTAAAAACTTCCCAGGAAACAACAGCTGTAAAGAAATCGTAACATGTCATTGTAGTTACTGACTGTTGGCTTTTTTGCCCTTGTTTCTGCTATTTCCAACTCCTAATGATGAAACTTAAGTACAGACAAAATTCAAGAGACGGCGCTTTTTCCTGACTCCATATGAACTGGGGTACCGTTATGCTCCACAAGTACCTACGCTCGATTCCCCTTGCCATTACCAACTGTGGGGTGCCATGATACACTCTACAAAGAGCTACCAACTCTATTAATTCAATTCTATCAGTGCTACACAGCCCATAGAGGTCAATTTCCTGGTAAACCACAAGACTCTCAGATTTCCATTAAGAATTGTTATAGTGAGAAAAAGCAAATGTGTTACTGTGCGAGAACAGCATTCTTTTATTTCTCTATGAACTCTGAATAGAATTAAATTTTCCAAGTGGGTTCAGTGGACTGGTTCTTTTCTGTATGTTTAAGTACAAAAAGTAAACTTGAAAACACTATGAGACTTGATCTTGATTGTCAATAGATGCATAAAAATGAAAGTCATACATTTTCTGGACAGTTAAAAAAAGCAAATACATTGTGACTAATTTTGGTAAACAGATGCTAAGAAGCCAGGGAATTTGCAAGATAAAAGCTACTGGTATCTTCTAATAATTCTCTCAGAAACAACTGAGTTTAGGGGAAAAAACAACCCCAAAACACTATCTGGATTGCCAAAATCCTTACCCTTGTTTTTCCGATATACTGTGAGAATATAGTTTTGCTGTTACAGCACTTTCTAGTAAACAAAAACTCCTGCTGGTTTGTTGCTGTTTACTTTCATTGTTAGCACTGTGGAGGTTATTTACTGTTACTCATGACTATTGGTGTCTTTGGTGCAAAACAATATTGGCTTCATTAGTCTACCATCAGAAAGAATTCCAGCTTCTGTTTCCCTGCCCTACACAGTTAGCACAGAGAAGCTGTACTGGGCATGTCAGAATTTCAGTTAATTTGTTAGGTTTCTGGTTTGCATATTCATGTGGGCCTCTAGTAAATATAAAAGGTACAATAAAAGAAATGCAAAATTAATTTTGGCTTCTCTTGTCTCTCTTCACTTTGCTTCCAAACAGAGCAAAAACAAACTCAAAAACAAAACAGAAGTTCCTCTATGGATGCATTTACTACTTGAGTTTGTATCAGGACTGCATTGTGAAGGAAATCTCCAAATCTTTTCCACCAACCTGGCTTTGATTTGTATCTTGGATGGGGCCTGGAATGCAAAAACTGATTATTATGGAGTGGGGGTGGAACTGGACCAGAAGATGAACACCAGGTTCCAATGGATGTCCAGGCAACAGATCAAACTGGAGTCCTCATGAAACATTCACAGTGTAGACACCTTTTCTCGGGCCAACTGTTTCCCTCTATAAATACCTTTCTATTGGGTTGCGCTACTTGCAACTACTTGCTGTAGACATAACGTACATATAGCCCAATTAAGAACAGCTAATATCATAAAAATTCCTTATTAATATTCACTATAGCGATTTTATCTTTTCCTCTGCCCATTTCTTTTAGCTACCAAACCATGGCCTGTCCACCAGTTCTTCCAACACCACCATGCCTTTCCTCACACACGTGCACTAAATTACTATGGGATAAGAGGAGTTGCATGCATATTGTCAATACTTACACACTCTTTGCCCATCCAGGAGGCCAAAAAGGACAGATAAGTTTTAAGTTCACACTACAGGTTTTCTTTCAGAGTATGTATGAATTTATTAGATTTTGGGCAATGATTACAAAACCAACCAGGAGCAAGAGGGCTAAGAGAAAGCCTTCTCTTGTCAGGAAACAAGAAAATACAAAACCGCCAGTAAGAGTCCTCCAAGTCACCATGTTCATTTAGATATGAGAATCTAAAAAAAAGAGAAAATATCTTTGCTAAAGAAGGTGCTTTGTTGTTGCTTGTGTGTTTGAATGAAATTGATTGGCATCTTTCAGTAGCTTACCATGACAAATAATTATTCAGAAGCATTCCCCAACTTTCAGACTGAGGCACTATAGTTACTTCATGTAGAAAATGCTTTTAAGTAGGAGACACTCCTTACGTTTACACAAACTGAAAGGTGCCAGGTAAATACCTGGTTTTCTGTGCTATGTTTCTTATTTGCTTTACAGCAATGAGATACTCTTCTCAGAACTGAAATACATAGAGTGTATTACATAGTAGCAAAAAAAGGCAATAAGTGTGCACTACAGCTAAATGTTAAAATATATTTGCATGTTTTGGATCTGTTGGGAGTGAGGAGTGTATCTGTTGTGTCCTTACTGAAGCCACAGAAATAATGGCATTATATAGCAACAAATCCACTGAATCAATTCACCTGGTCTAAAATGGGAACCCTTAAGAATGTAATACTAGGAAGGTAAAAAAAAGTAAGTGCTTTTACTAGTAAATAGAAGGAAGCAGTGCCACTAGCGTTTATTCTCATTTTTGTGTCAAACTTCTGTTTTCAGTATAAGTCTGTATGAATAATGTCTAGGTAGCCTTGTTATTTTAGCATGTAAAACTGTTCAACAGACAAAACTATCTGATCTCTCAGAGGAAAATTTTTTAAAGAGCAAAGTGGTAACTCTATACATATTAATCTAAAAAACGAGTAACAAATACCTCACTAAATTCTGTCAAGGTTCATGGAAACAATTGGGATTTGTATATACATCATTTGGATATAGGCCATTATCAAACTACCTAGAGAGTTAATCAACAGAGGACACTCTCAGCAAAACAAGACTGATGCTACATAATCAGAAACACCAGAGCTGTAAACAATGGAAATGCACATTATTCCCAAACGGTATAAATAATTTAAGACTTCCAGAAAAGAAATTAATCTACATACCATTTGAAGCACACAGAACAACCAATTCAGACAGAATAATAAAAGGTAAGGGAAAAACAGATGGATAATTAAAAAGACACTTTCCAAGGGGGAATACACTTAGCTTAGAAGTGCTGGTAACAAGTAAAGAAATAAATATCAAGGAAATCCTATTACATGCAAGTATATTTCATATGATTTATTTTTTTTCCAGAAGGGACTGGCAGTTTTTTCCGCTGGTGTGATTGGACACTGAACCTGCTATATCCATCAACATCTATCTGATTAACTCTTCAGCTCTTTGAAGCTTCAGTGTTTTATAGGGCATTATTTGCAGAGAGATGGAAACAATCTGATTTGCCCGTATTTGAGATGGGCATTCTTCTTTTAGTCCCCATTGCCCTAGAAGCCCATACTCTTTCCTCCCCAGATGAAGTCTCAACAGCGTACTTCAAAGGAAAGAGATATCCATGGTGTCTTAACCTTTCCTTTGAAACTGAATCTCTAGATCCAATAGCATCTAGCAAGGCTAATTGCATAGTATGCAAGGGAATTACTATTATTTCAATATAACCCACCATAGAGAAATGATGAAAGCTGAGGCACTGTTGTAACAAGCTTTACATAAAGACAGAACTAAAAACGCACTATCAAAGGTATCTTGCACAGGTAAAACAGGAAAATTTCACAGATTATCTTTACAACCTTAACAATTACTTTCAAATATCAGCCAGCTTATCCTGCAAACAAAATCTTTGGAGGAGCGAAGAAAAGAAAAAAAGAGAGAGGAAAAAAAAGAATGCAGATATGAAGAAGGTATGCGATTTCATGGTTATATTTACTACCTATCTATCACCATATTAACTCACTGTACTCACTATTTTACATTCAAATCTCCTTACCCTCTGCAAGTTTTACATTTTCCGATAATACAGGTCCAAATTACTCTACAAGTTGATCTAATAAAATGTAGAAAAAATATGGAAATGCAATAGAGAAACTAATAAGAAAATTTCATCATAAACAAAGTAGAAATGTTACTTTTTTCATTAAACACTATTTCAGACTGTCTACCTACCGAGAAACCCAAGCCACGTATCTAAACATCCCTTACAACTCCATGGCAAAAAGTGGGCCGCTGCTCAATTTTTTGACATGAAATTGTCATATTTGACGCTGTTTATTCACTTAGAAATTAAGTTTTTATGTTTTAAAAGCCTAGTGATAACTTTTTTCTAAGTCAAACATTGAACAACCAAAAACGCACTTTTTTTCCTGTTAGATTGCATCATTTTTTCAAAACCTCTCAACTCTAGGAAATTACTTTCTACATGACAGGAATTTACCATAGTGATTTACCTGAGTCCTTTTTAGCAGTGATACATGCATACGTACTTAAAAACATAACAGTATGACTAGACTGGGATCTGCTGAAATGAGTGGAGTTTGCATATTGCAATTTCCTTTCTTATGCAGCAAGAAACAGTGCTAAAAAATTATGAAGAGAGTGGATGTGCACAAGTAGAGGTATAACCTAAACAGTACTTTGGAAAAGTCTTACTACTTTAAAACAGCTTCTACTGTAATAGTGTAAACAAAAGGTGACTAATTTGAAGACAACTAGAAGCTTTAAAGTAAAAAAAAGAGGAACATTCTACTCCTCAGCATGAAAATTCCTACCTTAAATCAGTCCCATGATTTCCATCCATACAAAAATAAAAGAGAAGTACTGGAATCCAAGTTTGAAAAATGCTTAAGCATGTCCCAATGTTTCTGGAGCAACAATGAGTTTAAGATATGCTTAAAAGTTTTCTTCAGTCAGTGAGAGACCTGTCAGTTCTCCCTATAAATGCTGAAAGTGGGGAAAAGGTCCTCAATCTTGTTAAAGTACAAGTATGGTGTTAAGGTAAAAAAAAAAAAAAAAAAAAAAAAAAAAAAAAAAAAAAAAAAAAAAGAACACCAAAATACAACAAAAATCCCCCAACCTTGAATAAGACTAACAATCATCATTTTTACAGAATGGGAGCTGCCTTCTGTCTTACTTTCTCACGTAAGAATGGGGAGGTACAATTACATTAGTTGCATTCAGCACTGCTTCATGCCACCTGTGATTATACACCAGGGACCGTGTATAATCTTATTGATAACACAACAGTTGAACCCAAAGTCATTAAGGCCTGCTATGCAATAAGCAGATCCAGCTCCACATGAGATACCAGGGATTCAAAACAGCTTTGTCCATTTACGAAATAGGTTCAAGGATTTAACTTTTAAAATTTATTTATTTTTTACATTTAGCATATGGGGAGGTTGGAAATTGTTAAAATGAATGCTTTTCTACATTTATATATATATTCCCATACTGTCAAGCTACTCCATCAAAATAGCTTTTGTTTGTCATGTACCTGCACATGCATGTGTTGTCTACCATAAAATGTATCTAGAATTTATACACGGTTACCTTAGGCAACATGATCAATGAATAACAATCAATCACGCTTTTAAAGGCAGCCAAATTCTTCAGAAATGGGCTGGATGTTACTTAGTGACTGTAATTATTTTTACATGTAAGTCATTATTAGTAGCACTCACGTTCAGCAAACATTGAAACAAACACCCAGTATTTATGATGATATTTTATGTCAGATGTAAAAGTTAGGCCCGATATCTTTGACTTAAGCGTTTTTGAGGAAACAGCTATGAAAAGAGCAAAGAAAATAAGGTTACTTTTGATTAACCACAGAAATTAACATCTAGCACAAAATAACACATTATTGATATGGTAATTAAAATACTGTATTCTGAAAGATAAATATATTAGCAAGCCAGAAGGATCTGGCCTTATTTTATTATACTTTAATAGAGAGGAAACAGAGTTAAACAGATGGCACTCAGGATTTCTCAATGAATTCAGCATCTGTGAGTACATGTTGCATAAATGCCAATTAAAATGTGTCCGAGTAAATTTAAATCCCTTGCTGATAGAGTGTAAGCCAACCTACCTGGCTTAAGATCAAGGTTAAACTAATCGTCTGCTCAACTTGTAGCAAATTGCTCTCAAATTGTACAGAAATTCCCAGTGAAATAATAAAACAGCATTCCTATCGATTTGTATTTATTTACATTCATAACTCTCTTCTCAAGCGTTGGGCGGAAGCACAAAGGGGAAAAAAAAAGTACTATGTGAATCATTTGACAAGTCTAAACGGAAAAAGTACTTCTTTGATTTAAAAAGCTTCTGCAGAAATGTTTTGCAGCACTTTCCTTTTGGGTACTTCTATGAAAAAATCATTTTAGAAGTGTCTTCATAATTTTTATCAACACACAAGCCACTTTTTACTTTCCTTTACTCTGTTACTGACAAATTCCCAGTATCTTCTAATTAGGTTGTCATCTAAATTTTTCATACAATGTAAAGTGAATGTTGAATATTACATAATAAAATACATACAGAAGAGACTATATTGAAAAGCTAAAGCAGTGCTGTTATGCAACCCTACAGCAGTTCTAATTCAATTTGACATTCAACCAACTTGTAATAAAAAACATAGAGATGAACAAAAAAGACAGTACCTTTGGTATAAAAAACACAAAACCAAACACCCAAAAGCAGAACTCACAAAATTTTGAGATTTTGCCCTGTATTTCAAGAATCACAAAGCACAGTTTAGCATGTCCGTACCCAAAAAGGCTGAGCATCCGCTCTCATGAGAAAATAGAAGGCACTTTTGTGATGTGCTGAGCCATCCATAAAAATTTGGTATCATTGACTGAACTGGGGCAAATGTACATCAAGCAAAGCTTGGATCTTTTGCAAAGCTAATCAATTAAGTCCCTTTATACATAATCCATGTGCGCAGCCTTTTCCCATACCAATTATTTCATGCTGGCAGCTTTCTGTTGAGGGAAAAGCCAGTCAGAAACTATAAAACATACAACACAACAGCAAATGAAATTAAATGCCTGAAGTGCAAATTACTATCTAGGAAATTAAATCTGAACTATTCATGCATGTATACATACTAGTGATAAATTAAATGATGGTAGTCAGGGAAAAGACCTAAATGTCATTAGGAAGAGTGCAGTGGAAACACTGGTGCCCCATTCAGTAACTATAAAATAAAAGCTTTCCTTGAAAGTGGCAAAATAAAAGGTTTATCACTGTTTTCTATAATAGCAGGAATAAAATGACATAGCAAGAAACATATGCACCCCTGTATATCTTTACATGATAGAAATCACGCTGGATTTTGAACAGTTCACTAATTCAGCAAAATCTGTTTCTTAGGCACTTCTGCAAGATTGGCTGGGAAGACATCATCACGTCTTTTATGGAAGGCCAATGCTCAACAGAACGCACACAAGGAGCCTGACTGTCAGACCTATTCATCACTGAACTATCGAAGCTCTGGCTGAGAAGCATCACTGAAAATGAGATCCCTAGGCATTTTTATAACAATAGACAATGGGATTGGAGAAGAAAGGAAATAAAAAATAAATAAATAAAAAAAACACAACAAAAGTCAGGGTCCACAACAGACATGCTTCCTAAATTGAATTATGAATTGGATAATGTCAGCAGAATTTTCAGATATGAATCTAACTAAGTAAGGATGGCACACTACTCGACTATCTTGTGACTTGTAGTCTTTTATTGCAGTATAGAGCAACTGCAATAGGAATGGTAAAATACTAAAACGTTGAGGTAGTCAAAGGTCATATAGTAGAACATGACTGACTACATAATTTACTGGGAAAAGAAGCAGATGGTCCAAAATAAGAAAACTTGTCATTCAAAATATCTTTACCAAGAAAAATAATAAAAAAACCCCTTCCAAGCACAGGTAGTATTCAGCACAGAGGAAGGCTGAGTGAAGGACAGACACATGGACAGAGTAACTTGGCACTGCTGAAAACATGACCTGGTGCACACTGAGGGTGAGCGAACAACTGATAGTGTCCACTTCAGGCCCTTTCTGTCCTCTATCTTTACCTTCTGGGAGAAGCATTTTTGCTCGACTCGCACAAAAAGAGGGTTTTGGGAGAAGAGCACATTCGAATGGACAAACGGAACAACCCTTGAAAGTCAGAGTTGTCTCAAACCCCTGCAGGAGAGTGCCAGCAAAAAGGAAGTGCTGTGGTCGTCTTTTGTACTTCATTTGCTCTCCAGTTATTATTCCTGATTGCACCTGTGCTTGATTTCATCTATTGGCTCATTTTCCAACCCTCTTCAGAAGCTTTATATCCTTGCACTTAAAAGTTTCACCGAAGTCAGGACAGGCCCGTTCCCCCAGGCAGTTGATAATGGCTGAATGGCACCTACAGCACCGCAAACTACGAGATTTTTGAAAGTGGATTCAGACCTTTTGATGGCAGGAGCATCTCTAACTTCACAAACAACAAGCTTTGCAACTGATGTTTCAAAGGTCTTGGAAAATGAAAGTCAGAGTGCCTAAAAGGAAGGATCAGGCCCTGCCAGTACCCTTCCAAGCACTAGTCCTCACAATGAGTACCGATACTCAGATTAGTTTCTTTACTCTAGCTTGCAATGCACAAAATAATATGATTCAACAACTGCTGTAATTCTCTGCAGTTGCACAAAGAAAAAACACTTCAACTGTGCAGCTTTCATTGTTTTCCACTGTAACTGCTGCTCTATTTATTCAGAAGAGGTGACCTTCTAGTAACCTTGTTCTGTGGCTATGAATGAATGGGAATTTGAGTTTGACCTCACTTTATGACCTCTATAAAAAGAATTATACTACAATGATTTTGCATCTTTATGTCAGCATGTCAGATAAATATTTTATTCAATTGCTAACTGGATAATGCATTTTCAAAACAACTTACAATGCTGAATGTATTTTTAAAATATATTGCTAAATGAAGCAAAAATTCAACTAATTTTTTAATATTTAAATATATTTGACATTTAAGAAATATTGGACATATTTGCCTTAGTGAGAATGCATTATGCGTTACAGAAGTTTTAGCTTCCATTAGGAAGCAGTACCTATGAATAATACATCTTTTTCTAATGTCTTTTTGTGTACACAAAAACATCAATTTGTACCTAGCTTAAAAGAAATCTAAATTACAGGTAAGCCATCTAATGTGTCCCTTACTACCTTTTGGCAAGCTTAGTCTAATCAGAGTTTTTCCACTAAATTACCCAGATTAACAGAAACCCTGCACAATTATATCCTGCTCTCTAAAATAGCACATGATCTTTGCTCATATGGGTAATTGCCAGGGTGGAAAATTGCAGTGAGGATGATGGTACAGATGTTCTTTTTCAGTTGACCAAACAAAATGAAAGAAAACAAAGAATTCCTGTTTCATAATGACTTCTATTTAAAATGCACTGCTTCATACACATTCGCACACACATAAACAAATATAATGGGAATTTTCAACAGATTTTTCTAACAGAAGATTACATTCTGCTGTTGACAGTACGGGAAAAGATTAGGTTTTAAGGGAGAGAAAGTATTAATAAAGCATCAACATGTGAAAAACAAATGTTCAATGTTGGCAAACTACAAAAATGTACACTATGACATTTATTAAGTTAAAGTTGTTGAAGAGGTTTCCAAAGCAGGATAGATGAGAAAATCTTTTTCAGTTGCACGCAAAGATGAAAGACAAGCAATCTCAGCCCTGGCAAGATAAAAAAGTTTTGCCTGCAATCGTTATTATTGCTACATTTACTGGTCCCTGTCAATGAAACCAGAAATTGCACTTTAATGGGATGAAGGTAGGTCATCATGAGTAATGTCCTGTGTGTTCACCAGAGATTGTTGCAGAACCATGTCCACAGAAAGGGTATCTCATGAAATCCGTTTTCCAAATCTCACAACCCCTTGACCTCCTCCGGTCTTGTTCTTCTCTCCCCACAGGTACTCCCTGCTCTCTATATCTTTAGGAGCTCTTTTCCATTACATATTTGTTCAGTGAGAGTCTACCAAGTTGCGGGATTTTTTTTGTTTCTAACAATTAATTTTTTCACATTGTACCCCAAAACCATCATTGAGCCTGTCTGCTATTAGTTGAGGTTTTTTAACATTTAGGTTATTTCCAAAAGTTCCCCGCTTATTCTCAAATACAAAGCAAAACAAATAAACAAACAAGCCGTAGCAATTATTTTGCATGGACTTGTACTGGCACCAGTCTTCAGTTATGGCACTACAGAGCGATCAAGATTTTTCTATGTCACAGGGAAATGCAACAAGAAAAGGAGACACAGAAACAGGAAAAGGTGGTGGGGAGCTTAGAAGCGCAGCTATTTGAAGCTAGAACACCACAGAATCCTTTCACATAAACAATGACAGTAATTTCTATCAAAATGAGTAGTGCAATGTATATTAGAAAAGGAGGGGTTGGAAGAGAATTTAGGACAATTTGAGAGAATATACTATGGGCAGTAGTGGAAACCAAATTGCCTTCCTTTACCAACATTGAGAAATATCTGGGCTGAAAATCTTCCACCATGACATCTAATCCTACTAATAGGGAAGAAGAATGACAAAGTCAATGAGGTTGGTGACTGCCGCCAACCTCATTTCTCACCAAATTCAGATGTTTATGCATCTGGATTAAGAGAAACAACTGGAAATAATCAATAAAGTTACAAGCACTTTTAATGAAATACAGTATCTATTTGATGGCACCAGGGCAGGTTTAGACTGGGTATTAAGAAAAATTTTTACACTGAAAGGGTTATTAAGCATTGGAACAGACTGCCCAGGGAAGTAGTTGAGTCACCATCCCTGGAGGTTTTTAAAAGACAGGTAGACATAGTGCTTAGAGACACAGTTCAGTGATGTTTTTTTGTCAGTTAGGTTGATGGTTGGACTAGATGATCTGAAAGGTCCCTTCCAACCTAGGCAATTCTATGATTCTATGAACTGAGTATCTTGCAAGGTGTGTAGTTGCTGCACAAGAGCTTGTTGGCATGCTTTACAACTCCTTCCATTACCGGTTCCTACGAGCACCACTGATCATTTCTTTCAGATGATTCCATAACTACTGCCTATGTACACTGCTTTGCTATTCACTGCAAATACCGTGTGTCAGGAAGGGAATAAACAACCATGGATGGCATAAAATGCAACTAAATATCAACCATATTTTTTCAGATGTCTTTCTACAAATCACGCTAAAAGCCATCTGCTCAGTGTTAGGCTAGACAGAAGAAGCACTGGAGGAACTGCCTTTCCCTAAGGTTTCTGATAGAGAACAGAATATGCAATTATTTTACAAAAATATATGCACTGTTATGTATGCATATTCCTGTATGATCTCTAACCATGAACAGGGATGAAACTGTTCTTCCTATCAACCTCAAGTATGTGTTTTATTTATCCTCATTTAGAATAAAGTCATCGAAAACATCTGACAAGTGTTTAACAATAACAAATACATAATTACTGTGAGTTACAGATGGAAAGAGTAAATCCACTATTTTCCAGCACTTCATAGTGTTACCTATCTGGAGAAGAGTCAGTTCCCATTTGTTTCCCACAACACACATACCCATAACCACTGGTTAGGCTCACCCTCACTTTCTAGTTCAGCTTTACAGCAACTAAGACTAAAATATAGCATCCTTTGGACTACGCTTCTCTCTAAATCAGTGTATCAAGGATCAGTCACACAAGGCAGGTTCCTGAGACGCTGACCATTTCTCGAATATGCAACTGACAACAAGTCAGAAGAACCATTTCATTTCTATGTAATGGCGTAATGCCCACAAACTTAGTTGATGACTAGAAGAACTCTGTCATCCGCTAACACTTTCAAATATTTCCAAGACAATGGAGGGGAGAAGGGTACAGTAGAGAACAACTTATTCATTGCCTAATAACAAAAGTAAGTCTGAGGCATACTCCTTCCCCCTCCCCCAATCCAAAAACCACGTTGTAACGCAGGATTTTAACTACTTATGTCTGGTTAAGCTAAGCACTGAATAGTGTGTTTCTCTTTGCCTTGCCCCGGCCACAGCTCCAGCCAATTGATCTGCACTTCTCTGAAAACAATTGAAAACAGCTTTTTCTGCAAAAAAGTATCACCTTCAGAAACTTTGGGAACTATTTCTTGAATTGACCTGAATCACTGAATAACTTCAACAAATATGCGTTTATATTTCAGGAATGGCTTCTTAAAAGTACTTCCATTTACTCCCAAACAAAACTGAGAAGGAAAGGGTATTAGCACTGACACCCATAGTATATATGCTGGTGGCACTCACAGGTTACCTCTCACACCTGAGAGGTCAGCAATTAAGTTCATGTCTCCTTGTTGTGATTCATGGAGAAACTTTTAATGTTGCCTTTCTCAAAAACGTCTCAAACACTAAGCTTTTCGTTTATCTAAACAATAAAATACTAGTATTGACAGCTCTATCCTTTTCTTATTTGTGAGGTCTGTGCTCCGCAAAAAGTGAGGCATATAACCCAAGTAATTTAGCATGCAACAGTTTTAGGATTCAAGCTGCTTTAAGCATTTGGTTTTGCAAATCGCCTTTTTTTACAGTGATACTGTCAAAATTCTTTCCTTCAGCAAACACATCAGCATTTAATTTATTAAGTAGTACTTGTAGCTTATAATAAAACATACTATGACTTGGCCTGTATTTTTGGTGCTGTGTTCACAGAAACAGCTGGATGTGCACACTATGGAATTTACCAGTATTCATATGATGCTTCCGTGACACAAAGACAGACTAATCTCTTGGTGCTTCCCAAAAATGGGAGGTTCTTCAAAACTACTTTAATCACTGAGAATATAGTTATCAGCACCAAAATGAGAGTACCAGGACTCAGTCGGGTTACTTTATTGTTGTTTCATAACTTTGTCTGAAAGCTTGCAAAAGATCAGCAGCGTTAGAAATGGATCATGCAGGATTATTGTCCGCTGAGTGCACCAGCCCACTAGGGCATCATCTAAATGCCATTCCTGTTCCACCAGAAATATCCTAGACACCTTGCATGGTCCGCTTGGGGTGTATCTGCCTCCTATAGACAGATTGCAGAGTAGCTACAATCAAGTTAGCACAGCCCCATGGTGTGGTACCAGTGATGTGAGCATTGCACCGCAGGGCTGAAATCAGTGAAGCCACATAACCCAGCACCTGAGGTAACAAACCTACTTGTCAGCATTTACGAATCGGGGAACAGAACCAGCTGATTGCCTCTGTACTATAAACATGCCTTTACTTTCTCTAGTCCCAGTTTCACATTTAAAAAAATGCATGGCTTACCATCCAGCTAAAGGTCATAAAACATTAGAAACATGAAGGCTGTATAAAAACCTCAGATGGATGTAGAACATGACCTAGATCTAGACGTAAATACCGAAACATAGATAAATACTGAGAGGATTTAGATCACTGAGCCCTTCAGAAATGAAAATGGCTTTATGTTAATGAAAATCCTTCCATCCTCTCCATATTGCCAAAAGTCCATGCCCATATGTTAAGAAATTCAACTTATTCATAGCTCTCTGTGCTTAAAGTCCTATTTTTGCCACAGACAGACACATTTTCCTTGAATACACTATCAATATGTTAACGTGAGAAGGCATTAACAAGATGCTTCAGTGTATTTGTTATACCCACATTAAATTCTGAAATGAAAGCCTGCAAACCAATCATAAAATAGATTTAAATCATACTGAAACTGTACCAGTTAGATTTTCTATTGTCTGTTTCTAACATAAAAAGCACTGTAATAATTTATGTGATATGGATCTGATCATTTCTATTCACCTGTTCTAATAGGAGCAAGAGGTTAATAAAAGATACCAATTTAAATGAAAAGTACCATAATTGGAATCTCATCTTTTCATTTGCTCTCATACTATCAAATCCTGCAGAGAAAACGGCTGACAGATTACTGGGGCAAAATATACGAGGACTTTACACCACTAGATTTATTGGATAATGAGGCTGCCGCCATACCTGGGTCTAGGCTACCGTTTTATGTATGCTCAAATTAAACTTACAGTCTTTAACAAGCTCCTTGAAGCTCTGTTGATATTATGTGTACTCTAATTATTGCTGTACTTTAAAGTTATAAGTAATTACATTAACATGAATTCAAGTTATATTGTTAAAGTTCAGGAATAGCTACAAGAGGTGACAGGAAGAAAAAGGACAGTAGTTCCATATATTCATGGAGCTGGACTATACACAAACATTATACTCTTCCATAGGTTTCCATGTTTTCAAATTGCCTAAATAATGATAATTTTCGGTGACAAGACCAAAATTCATAATCCACGCCTTGATAAATATGATTCAATTCAGACCGTGAACTGAAGAAATCTTCCTCAGTGCTTTCCATCCCTTTTTCACATACAAAATCCCCAAACTAAGAATCAACAGTTCCATGTGCTTAAAACTCACAGCACATATTCATATATAGACATGCAAAAAAATATGCACATGTTCACTGTCTGTTTGTCAGCAGTTCCAAAAATGCAGGCGATCCACTGGAAGTCCCAGTACCTCTTGAGATCCCGACAGTGGCTTTGCGTCCTTCCGATTTCAGAGGTGGCCCTGGAGTAATAACAGCTACACTAGAACTAACACAAGAATCTGTTTCAGAGCAGACCTGCTTCCAAGCACACTTTGGGATTTTTTGGGGTGGTTCGTTGTTGAGTTTTTTTAAAATAGTTTCAAAAGCCTCATGCACAGGCCAGCTCCTATGTAATTTACCTGAGAACATTTTTCAGCTAACTACCATGAGTCCTCCTGTAGTCGTGGCTGCAATTCTGTAACACTGCTACAAGCTCACTGATAGCAAGAAATTGTTGGATGCTTTTTTTAAAGAAAAGTATGGGGAAGAGAAGAACAAATGTTAAAGAAATGCCAAACTTATACCAATAAAACAAATCCAGAATTTGAGATGGAATATAATTCCTTATTTACTGCATTGAATAACTATTTATGTTTTTTTTATTCGGGTACACTGGTGGATGGTACCAAGTTTCCAAGCATTATATAAAACCAACTCCACAAAAAAGACAGCTGTTCTCCACTGTATTTTCTTTGGTTTAGCCTATTATGATTTTGAAGTGGTTAAAAACTGCTTCCTGAAACAAACTTGTAGCTCAAGTACAAACACATTCATATGTGTAATGCGTGCAATGTGTTTTTTACACAATCAGTAAAGCTTCATGTTGAAGTACTTTTTCATCACTAATAGACCACTTATATTCTACAAATTAATTCATTTTATTCATTCTAGTACGGAAGGATTATTAAAAACCTCAGACTCTAGTCTACGTTTAGGTTTGCATTAGACAGTTGTAATCATGTGATTGAATAATTTTCTGAACTAAAATTAAAATTACACCTTGATAAAATGAGTGAATCTTGGGTCTGTAAACAGCAGAATCTCTGTGGAAAAGGAGCCAAACCGGTAATTTATAAAACTGAACTCCATTTCAGTGACACTAAAATAATAGAAGAATTTATGAATAGTTTCTTTCCTTGTTACACCCAGATTACTGTGTCATCTGGGTGAGGCTGAAGACTTAAGAGTATTTCACCTAAACTAATAAACCTATTTACTGAATCTGAACTAAGTGCTGAAGTTTACTTCTAATGAGTGTTGACTGATCTTGGCAAATAAAGTGTATTAGACCACACATAGCTGAGCCAGACAAGTCATCACTAGTCAGCGTGTCCCGAAGGGACAGAATGAATAAAAATTGTTTCTCAGCTTTTTTTTTTTTTGAAGGATCACCACAAACGCTCATGTTGATAGTAGCGCTATCTTGACATCCTTTCAGAGCTGTTCTTAGCACTGGTAATATCTTGTCTTGTTGAGACTTCCTTACAAGTTAAAAAATGGAGCCATTTTAACAGTTTATTTTATTTTTATCTATCCAAACACTTATAACACACTCATCACTCACGTGCCTGTAAGCCTGAGATTCGAGTGTTGTCACACAAAAGATTAGTGTGCAAATCCCCCAGGGCCTGGAGCGCTTCATGTCAAACAAAGGGTTTCACCGCCGGCTTCCAGCAAGGCAGGGGTGGGGTGGCAAGGGGCTCTGCTCCAAGGGGCGCTGGACCAGGGCTCGGAGGACCCGGCCGGTTTGACTTAGCTTTTTCTGACACCCTGAACAACTCGCGTCTCATCTCTCTGCCTCGGTTTCCCAGCAGAATGGAAACAGCGATATCTCTCAAAAGCTATGTTTGGAACGCCTAAATAAAAATTCGCTACTACTATTTGCTAGGAAACATGCACAAAATACCACTGAAGGGTTCAGGGTGTTACCATATGTAATGCCTTCTACCAAAAGCAATGCTGTAATGCCACCAGCGCTGTCGCTCGCCTGAAATCAAAACAGGAAGAATAATCCTGGCCCAACAAAAACATAAACAGGAAATACTGTGCATTTAAAAGTTTCTCTGCTTGAAGTGAGAGCATGAACAAGCATTTTTGTTTCCCTGGCTTCATGGAAACCCCCACGTGGCTCAGATCAGGAACCAACCGTAACACACGTCCTGTGCGTCCGCACTCATCTCTTGACCCGAGTACGGCTGGAAGAAGGGAAAAGCCAACCTCTTTAAAGGCACCCTTCACCACAAAAGTAATTTGGCAGAGCTACGAACTTATTGCTTCCTGGACATCTTTTTTCCTCGATGTTCTGACTGCTGGGTTCAGAGCCATCGAGCACAGTCAGAGGCCCAGGGCGCGCTCCCCCACCGGGGCCGGCCCAGCCTCCCTGGGGCCGAGGGCGGCCCCATCCCGCCGGGACCCAGGGAGAGGGTCCCCAACAGCCTGGCGGGGAGGCCACGGCCGACCCCAGGGATGGGAGCCACCTGCCCCACACCCTGCCCAGAAATGAAGAGGGATGCTGTGTTCAGAGAGAGCAATGAAGGGTGCCTGCACTGACTTGTGCCAGTAAGGCCTGGGAGACACATACGCAACCTCTCCGCTTCCGTAAATGCAGAACTGCATTGCTGAAGTTCCGTTACTGCATCTCGTCATAACATGATTTATTCTTTCCTGGGCACTTACATTTGTGCTGCCTTTAACCTCATTTTGGTAAAAAGTTTTACAGCCACTGGCCTCCCATAATTTTCCCCATCGTTCAGTTGACTTTAAGATAAAGAAAATTCACACACTGTGTTATATGGAAGTGCTGTAACAGCCTGATAAATCAGGCCTTTTGCAAAATTTTTAGGTGTGGAATCAGAACAAAGACAACATAAACTCTTCCAATACAATATACAAAGGTTCCGTCTTACTTTTAATTTGCAGAAATTGCAACTTCCAATGACATTAGGTTTACTTCAAAAAAACCCCCACACCACCACAAAACCAAACCTACCCCCCTTTTTTTGGCAAGGACCGGTAGTAGAGGCAGATGATTTGGAACATGAGACTGCTTGGACCATACTGCACTACTGACCGTATCACCGCACAGGAAGCTGGAGCTCTTTAAAGGTTATTTTAGAGACATCAAAAACATTTGCAGCCTAATATAATAATAACATCTCCTTAAAAGTAACAGTGCATCTGCTAAACCTCTTTGTGCAAAGGACACAGCTCATTTGCTCCCTGGAGATTTTCAGCTGGGCCATATATTAGCTTGAATGATCATAAAAAAGCAAATATTACCTGCTATGGTTTTTTTTTGTAAGCACATTGTGTGATGGTCCTGAAGTTCTTTTTAACTATGACCTTTGTTACCTGTATGTTTCCCAGATATCTAGGATCTGAGGCCAAAAGTGCTGGTTAAAAATGAAAAAGAGTGTTGGTGGCGGTGTTGGAGGAGGAAATTAGCGTGTCCTTTGCATAAAATCTTCAGACAACCTGGAAAACGTAGAAGGAATTGGGGTTTCCTCTAATTGAAACCTAGTACCCAGATAAAATTGTGCACATCTAACCTTTGTTCTCTTACTACAAAGCGGTTCAATTACACATGGAAAAATGAAGCACAATAAAAGCTATGGCATCTATTCACACCGCAGGAATCCATTTTAATTATTCCCACTAGGAGAAATGAAGTATTTCCTAATGCAAATACTGGATTCTCAGAACATCGACATCAAGGACCTGCACTGTATTTTCCCCCACAGGGAAGAAGTATAAGAAGTGTTGCATTTTACACTCAGTTTAAGCACAGTATTTTCTGATGATTCCGCTATGGAATTAAAAAGGCAAATCTCTAGGCTTTCAGTAAAGTCCTTACAGATTTTCTAACGTGAAATATGAAGCCGCATAATGGATCATTGCAAAATACAGCTATTTCTGTAAACATCAACAGAAATGTAACACAGTACACTCTGCACTCACTCATGGACCTGCCATTAAAATGTAAGTAACCTCTGTAAGCACCAAGCATTTTAGTGCTGTAGTTCACCATTAGCTATGCAGTTACAAATTAGCACCAGTTACAATCAAAACGGGTGATACATTTCTAAAGCATATCAAAGACCAAAACTTCATTTCTAAATAAATGCCTGATGAGTAGCAATAAACGTTGGCTTTAAACAGGATTTTAAAGAGGGTAAATTGATTTGTTAATGGTTTAATCAACAATTCAAAAGATTTTTATGGCACAAAATTCAGAACTGAAGCTTCAACCTAAGCCAAATTAACATTTACTGCCAAACACTGAATCCAACCTCAAAGCACAGGAGTTTCATCCCTGTTCTCTGTTTGTGCTCCACCCTTTGACCTTGCTCATGGTCACCTCTGTCCCCCCTTTCATCAGTTGCTCTCACAGACCTCCTTTTCCACTTCCAAGTTATTCCCACATAGGCCCAGAGCCTATGGGTTTTATGTCAAGTCCCCTGAAATAGCAACTGAGTCCCAAAGCACACACCTGTCACTTAGCAAAAGCTTTTATTCCGGCAATAGAAATAAGAAATAGATTTTAAGAAAGTATCTATGTCTTTTCATGAAAAGCATCTGTCATTTGATCCTGGGAGGAAGAACGATCAGGATTGGGCTATGTTTAAAAAGAATAGTCTCAAAGTTTAATTTTGGAGGAAAATTGGGATTTATATTGTCTTCTATGCTCTGCTAGCAAGCCAAACTTATACCAAACTTATACACACTTATACCAGAAATGGTATGGTTGCAAATCGCACTTATAAATAAAAGTAAATTGATTCTCAGTGTCTATGATGAATGAAACGTATACATATGTGAATGATATATCACAGAATGGCAGGGGTTAGAAGGGACCTCTGGAGATCATCTAGTCCAACCCCCCTGCCAGAGCAGGGCCACCTTAGAGCAGGTTGCACAGGAACGCCTCCAGGGGGGCTTTGAATGTCTCCAGAGATGGAGACTCCACCACCTCTCCGGGCAGCCTGTTCCAGTGCTCTGCAACCCTCAAAATAAAGAAGTTCCTCCTCATGTTTAGGTGGAACTTCCTACACTCAAGTTTGTGCCCGTTACCTCTTGTCCTGTCGCTGGGCACCGCTGAAAAGAGCCTGGCCCCATCCTCCTGACACCCACCCCTGAAGTATTTATAAGCATTGATAAGATTCCCCCTCAGTCTTCTTTTTTTCCAGACTGAAAAGACCCAAGTCCCTCAGCTTTTCTTCGTAAGAGAGATGTTCTAGTCCCCTAATCATCTTTGTAGCCTGTATATATATGTAGCTTTGTGTATATATGGAGATACATATACATATATAAAACTTAATCCAGAACACTATAGCTAAGGTACGGCCTTCTTTTAGTATTATTTTTGAAAGTATGTTTAGCATAAAAAAATCTTTTCAACGTAACATTTTTAACTTGATATATCATTTAAAAAAAAAAGCTGGATAAATGAAACGTTTTAGACAAATGTGGTAGATTCACCAGTTTAACTTCTGTACAGAGACACATACATTTCTTTGCCATACACACAGCTTAAAATTGCTACCATGTGCCAAGTAAACTTTTACAGATGTTCAGCAACAGAGTTCAAAGAAACTGCATTGTGTCTTCCTGGATATATACCAGCCAAATACATAAAAACAAAGAAATGTCAAGATATCAAATGAAGTGTCCATTTGCTGATGTTCAGATAAACGAGAGGTGCAGGACTGCTAATATTCTTTCTTTCCCATTACTTGAACTACATTCAAATGATGCTCTGCAGTTATTTCAAGGTTACACCGTGAGGCATTCCAGCTAAACTGTGACATGTGTTGAAGTGACTTTTCCCCTTGGCTTTCAAAAGGGTATTTCTACAACAGAGTACATGCATGAAATCCTCCTCTGAGAAACTTTTGTGTGCAGGCATAGAAACTGCCTCTCTTTCTCTCAGCATTATACATACTATTGAGAGAAAAACATACTCTTGTTGGGGTGGGCTTACTTTTGTAAATTTAATCACAAAAGACATTCAAGCATTTTGCTTGGTAGAACCAATAATGTCCTAGATAAGGTGTGCCTAAATAAGGCATCACTTCTGCTCCAAAGGGTCTGCATTTATTTTTTATTGCTTTAAAGACAAATATATTGTGAATTCATGTATTAAATCTAAAAACCTTGTAATGAAGCCTGTAACTGTATAGTAAGTTTAATTCATCATGTCCTGTTGACCGCTCACCTGTTCTATACTTCTGTGTCCACTACTCTGCTTTCCCTAAGGCCATTTCTAACATTCCTACTTTTTAAACATTTGAACGTCTTCAATCACTTCTTAAAAATAAACACACACCACCACCCCCCGCCACCTCCACCAGGAAATATTTCCTTTCTTTCTCTCCATTGTGGAATTTCTACTTACTTCTTTATCCTCAAAACACCCCCATGCACACACTCCCAGTTACACTTCCCTAAGGCATGGGACAAGCAATATTCAGTCCTGGAACAGTGACAGGTTTAAAGTATAATATTTCACAGCCGATTAGGGTTGGAAAGAGAGGCTTTTTAGCATTTAGTGAGCTACAAATTCCCTTTCCAATAAGAGAGATCCCGCTCCTGCTCTGGGTTATTCACTCTATATATGCATGTACATACACACAGGTATATGCCCAGCCTAATACATATCTCTTTATATACATCAATCAAATTTGTTCAACAGCAAGTTTATGGAAAAGCTATATTAGGCAATTTTTAAAGGTCTCTACAATTTACTGCTTATAATTTTCCTTTCTTTTCTAGTTCCACATAGGTGGATTTGTTCTATGAGAGGAATTCAATCAAGCAAAGGAAGAGATGAGAAATATTATCATGCAACTGAGAAATAATTCAAGACAGTTTTATGAATCTTGATTTTTCTTTTATGCAAGCTATGTGGTACATAGAGAATTCATGGCGTTTTGGTATATAATAAAGGTTTTATTTGCTTTTCCTTAGGATGAACTGGAGAAGTAACGTCTTTCACATGCAATACCATTAAAAGCTCTTGCCAATAAAAATTACTACCAACCCTTCATGCTTTCTTCCTCTCTTAAATCTAAAATTTCCTCTCCTATAAAATAGTCTATAGTTATTACTACTGAAAAAGACCAGATTTTTTTTTTCAAAAATAAAAAGACAATTCATTAGAAAACACAATTTTCTGAACAGTAAAATTTATGAAGCCTGATTCCTTGCAGATTTGTATCTCATAACCAATTACTCCAGTATCTAAAAAGGCGGCAACTTAAACTGTAGCTTTTCACTAGTTAGATCATTTACAACAGCTCTGTTCTCTGCTGTCTCGTAAGGGCTGAACTCATGCCCAGTACTTCCTCCAAGGTCTCTCACTCTCTGGCTTTCTTACCTAGGTGCCTATATTTCAGGAAATTTGTAGGAACGGAGTATCTGAGAAACTGGGCCCTCTCTTAACTCCTTCAGATTTGGTTGAAATTGGCTAGTGAGTTAAAAATTCTGTCATTGTGGGAAACACTCGCGTGCATGTGGATGCACGCATGCATGCACACCCAGGCACACATAGTGTAATCACATAAACCCCATTTCCTTCGGAAACTGGGCTAAAAATGACATAGCAACAGCAGATGTGAACACAGTTATGAGAAGCAGCTGCATGAGTTTTCCATGAAACAAACAAACATAAGGTCAACACGCATACAGGTTCCTTTAACAAAGCTGAACTGGCAAGCCTTTGAAATATTTACATAAATATTTTAAATATCCTCTTTCTGTGGGGCAGAGGACATACATCTTGACTTCAGTTCATGTAAGGCATGTTTCTTATTTTCTCTGGGTGAAATTCTTACTCACTGAAGTCAATGGAAGCTTTATCTCTGACTTTTAAATCTACAGTCAGGATTTCTTTCTCTGAATATACTGATACAATTATTGTGGGTGTGCTCATACCTCCTCTTTCTCTGGCTGTGCTTATATTAATAATACATTTTTATATCTTCTCCATGCCATATATGAAAATACTTAAGGAATTCCATAATCTGCCACTGACAAAGTATATATGAAACCTTTTGGAACAAAATGAATTAGAACCCAGAGCCATTTGGAAACAAGTATCGTGACAAAATAGCCCTATAGTATTTACTAGAGAGACCAGCTTTTCACTGCTGGTGACAAGAGAAGGCAGTTTGGGCTCTCTCAGACCAATATGAGAGTATGAGAGCCATTTAGGAAACACTTTGTTACCTCCAACTTCAAAAGCCATCTGGAAATTATACTGTGGCATGTGTTATCCTGGTAACAGAAAAACATAGGACTGTGAGGGATCTTGAGGGGCAGCAGAATCCAGCCCCACCCTCCCCTCTTACACCATGCAAGAGGCATTTAATCCACAGAAATCCACAGCATACCTACCTTTTATACCCCACATTTCTTCTCCCACCTGCTGCAGAAAGCTCAAGAAGAAACTAACGCTAGCACCCTAATTAACACCAAAAGACACCTCGTATTAAAGAATCCATTCCAAATATTAGCTTATACATAGCTTGACATCATTAGTTTCCAGTATGTCACAGGAGCTACATTCCCTCCTCAGTACTCCTAAAGGAAAGCTTCCTGTACAGAACACGCATAGTTTGAACGTTTCAGCTAACTAGATGATTAGTTGTTGGTTTTATACCACTTCCAGAGGTAAAAAGGTTTATCTTAACAGCTTCTATGACAAAGACAGAAAGAGATTAAAAAAATACAATTACATTTTGAAACAGTCTAACAAGGTCTCAGTTTTGCAGTGTACTGACCATACCATTAGACATTCATGAAAAATGCATACAATTATAGAATGGTTTGGGTTGGAAGGGACCGTTAAAGACCATCCAGTCCAACCCCCTTTTTATATAAGGGTTTTTCTTTTCTTAAACTCTAATTTCACTGGGCTTTATAGTAGGTTTAATGCAACCTCTCCTTTAAAATGAGGAACAGTTTCATAGGAGATGAGAGAGTTTGGGCTGTACTTTTTTAGCTGTGTGGCTGATTCCTTGTTGAACTAAAATAAAAAAAAAAAATAAAAAAAACCAGAAATACTGGATCTAGAAATAATAACAATTAAAAATCAAAATTTTAACAGCTACATCACAAGCTGCTTTCTCGAATCTAGCAGTTAGTCTCTTTTTTGTATGGAGTAAGACTCAAGTAAAACTCAAGCACTTCTGTTTGGGAGATACAGATAAAAAATAAGAGATGAAGAGCTATATGCATCTGATGTTGAGGGCACTGGCAGTCATATATCCTCAGGCTACAAACTGAAAATAAAGACTACTAGAATGTAGGGTGAAGCACAGATACCTCACACTATTACAACTTCTCAATGTTCAGAAAACAAAGAGCATTAAGCATAGTACACACTTGGTGATTACCAGTCTAGATGCTATGACAGGGATTAGTTACCTAAACCCAAACGTTTTCAGCTCACTCTGAAGTTTCTAAGCACTGCTTCACTCTTTTCAAAAGAGAAATGGGCCATGCAATTTTTCTGATATAATTTCTATTTGGTAGAACAGACAGTGTTTTTCCACATTTGAAGGAATGAGTAAAGCAGTTGTTGAGACAAGACCTCCTAAAGTGAATGGAACTCTGTAAATGCCTGTGTGCATCCCTGTTTGAAACACCATTCTCAGTTTTACCAGTTTTTCCCATTCTGATCTTTCTCAAATGCTGGGGACACAATGACGATTGAAAGCTTATTAAGAATTTGCATAGTAAATGTTTCTTATAATACATGAGATTTAAAGCACTTCGACGGAGATGTCAATGCAGCAAGTGCTTTGCCTGATAAAAGGCGTGCCACCTCCGAGGTAAGCACTCACTGTTCCATTTACTTAGGAAGGGGAGGGAGAGGCAAGTTCAAATGAAGTCAGAAAATGAAGATATGAAATGTAAACATCAAAATTAACTCCGTCTAGGATGACTCTGCTAACATTTCAATTGCATTTTCAACAACACACAGAACTCATAATTAATGATGTCACCAAATTTGCAGAGACAGAAGTAGAGTGCCCAGACTAATTCTGAAGTCTTATTTGCTGCCAGTGCTTATCTGATGTATCAGGAATATAATCGGAAGCCAGTAATCATGGAAGGAAGTTGATCTGAGAAGTTGGTCTCCAGTGTGCGTGCTTGAGTGATGTTATCAGTGCTCCCTGTTGAGAAAGATTACTAGTACCCAATCTTGTTTAGTGCTTGGGATTAGAATCGTGCTCTAATTACATCTTGTTAGCACTTTTTTTTGGTGTAATATCAATTCTAATTTTGTAAACGCATGCCTATCCTTTTACTTTGCTAGAATAAATATAACTTCTTTGTTTCTATAATCTTGTCTTAAAAAAAAAATAAGCTTATTGTGATCTGACAGTCATCAAGCGCATCATTTCTTAGAAAGATACTCCGCCCCTCGACATATGTAACTATTACCTGGTGGCTTTTGTCATCCCAGATGTGTTTTGGACTCTGCAGAATCAGGATGTGGGTTTTGAGACTGCTGTCAGAGCAATGCAATCTCCACTGCAGCACTCAAACTGACATACAATTGCATGTAACAGAGAACGCAAAGCCAGATCACAATGCCAGGTGCACCACATTAATTTTGCAAGACAGTTATCTATCCCTCTGAAAAGTTTAGCAACACTTGCTACAATTTATTTGAAAGAAGAGGAAAAAAAATAGCCTCCAATTGCTTTGGTTGGTTTCATTATTGTATAGTCTTGCATAGAGAAAGTATTAGGAGTTTTCATACTACGCATTTCTCTGCAGTAAAACTCGTACACAAATGCTTTTCCTGCATCAAAATGTTACTTCAGCCCCTCTCTAAAGAAGAATTAATGACTGCATTTTTTTCCAGTTTAAAAAAGCAAAACTAAACCAAAACATAAAAGGGAAGTTCTGTTTCCTCAGTGAATCCTTAAAGTAAAGCAAATACAACTGATTTTTGTTTTGAATCTGCCTCAGGATCTGGCACATCCTGGATCAACTTGCCAGTGCTTGGCTGCTTACTTCACTGGAAAGAAAAAAAGATTAATAACATTTAAAAAAAAAAAAAAAATCTTTTTGGCTTCTGGCAATGTCCTTTTCCCTCCTGGAAGCCTTTCCAATAGTTGTGGTTCCTGATGCCTTTTTCTGTGGATGGCTCAGACACCTCTGGGCTAGCTTGCCTTCTGCAGTCCTCTAGATTTCTTTGCCGCGCATCTTGGATCAAGTTCCCAAACCCTGACACTCAACGCATTCTCACAACTCCCGCCTTCCGCATGTTCTTATGGTTTCTGAGCTGATTCTGGCACCAGATTTTTCATAGTTCCTTTCCAGCAATGAGTCAATCTGTGGTGCAAGTCTCAGCACAGCAGCTGCCTTCATCTTCCCCTTACTTTAACTAGCAGTACTCTGCTTAGCATCTTACACAAGGCCAAGCTTTAAAACAAGTTGTAGAGGTCACAAAGCAGCAGCTTTGCTCCCTTTTTGTCTGGAATCCAGCATTCCTCCAAGGCTCGTTCCTTCTCTCGAGTAGGGCTCCAACACGGATAGATTCTCCTCACTTCTCCAGCAAGTTTTCAGGTGTAGGTGCCTACTTAGATGGCACAGGCAAACCCACTCACTGAGAAAATGCTTGCCGTTTGATAAGAAAATATGGCATGACATACTTGAAAGATGGGAGCCTGCTTTAGATGTCTACTAAAAAAAGATCACTCGCATGCACACACTTTCTCTCTCTTTTTTTTTTAACCCCCAAAGTCAATGCAGCAACGGAACACTGAAATGAATCCGACTTTGGATTCTAATGGGCACAACAAATTAGCCTAATCCTTGTCTCACTCTTCTCATTTGCATCTACTCAACCATAACAAAATGTAAGGAAACCAGGAACTCTTCTATGAAACCTACGCTGCTAATGAGAATACAAAAAATCCCTTTAAGGGAGTCAGGAAAGGAAATTTATTTGTTATAAAGACAACATATCTGACTTATAAATCCAGTAGTATTTATATACAATAATTTTGCTTGCTGCTGTTAGAGAGATACCTCTAAAGCAGAGCCAGATTCTTAAAGGCAGCTCTTCCATATCATTTAGAACAAAATGCATTCATCCTATCATTTTCCTGTGCCACCAAATATCTGTTAGCTTTGGGATTTAGCAACAGTCACAAAGCCATTACTGAAGCCCTGAGATAACAAGGAACTCGGCATGCACCTAGCTCCGAGAATGTAAGGAGCCCATTCTTCTTAATGTAGAGCACAGGTTGCACTGGCACGTGTTATCAGTTCAACTTGCTTTTTAAATATTGAAGATATTAGTACCACCACAAAGATATAAACAAGTTTTTCTTTACAGTTCCTTACACGGCTTTGTCCTTTTTTGTGCATTACAATGCTGCAGTTCCTATCCCATCAATCTTACTTTCTTGCATACCTTATTAAAATGCTGTAACTATTTCTGAATACAATATTTCTTTTAATTAGTCAATCATTTCTGTAACTCTGAATTGTCATATCATAGAAAGGTGTGTATGAGTTTAGGAGTTGAAGTGAAATCTAAAATAGCATTCTGGCATTTGAAGGTTATTTGTCATATGGAGATTCATGCCATATCAGCCACTTTATATATGGCTACAAGGGAAACATCTGCAAGGTCTAAGAGCTGATAAAAAGTAACCTGCCCTGCTACTAAAAAAAGGAAGACTGCATTTTATTCAAAGGCTGCAGATAAGACTTAATGAACTGAGATTTCATAATGGAGAAATGATGGATAACATAGACCTAATATATTCCACATACACAAAGCATTAAGAAAATATGTTAAAAAGAGAATCTTAAGCTGTATTTTTTTTCCCAGGTATTTGCAGGCCTGCATGAAATACGGATTTAACAATTCTAAACAACTCTCAATATCAGCTTTCCAGAGAGGCTATTTCTAAATTAAGATCGTACGATTCCCTCCCCCTCTCCCACCCATGTTTTGGCAAGCATTACTAAACCACATTATTTTAACCAGGATAGAGCATGCAGGCTCAGAAAAAGCTTTGGGATATTAGGTTTGCTGGCCATTTTCACAGAGAAGAGGTTATGCCACATAAATTTCAACAGTACTCTTGCTGGTCATTTCAGAGAGGAGCAAAGCTAGTTGGTGGCATAGAAAAGAAGGAAGGAATTAAAGTTAAAGGAGGAAAAAAAAAAAAAAACAAAACCTTTTCACTGACAATAAACAGCAAGCTTGACCTTTTGGAGGAGGGTAGGAGGGTACTCTTTCCTTATACTGTAGCTCAAATGAGCTGAAAAGGAGATCTTAGCCCCACAGAATGATTTATAAAATGGCAAGCCCTCCAGCAAAAGAAAAGAGGGAGCCTAAATGACAATGGACGAAGGAATTAATCCCCACGACTGCAAGCAGTGTTTCACTTTTAGCAAAGTCTCAAACCAAATTCATTTGCATCTGCATACTGGTTTAACTCCTTTGCAATTCTGTTTAGCAAAGGCCCGTGTCTCCACTAGAATGAAACGAAACCCATATATTGTTAAGTAAGTCCACGACACTCCACTGACTAAAGCTAGTACTACAGGCTGGTTTTAGTTTCTGAGGTATTAAGGCATGTAAGTTTCAAAATGAACAGAAATCTCGGAGACAAACAGAATTTCCACTCCAGATCAAGCCTGTCACACCACAGCCCTTCACAATATTTGTAGCCTTGTCAACAGTTTTCCTTTCAAAATATATTGCTGAATCCAAACTTTAATCTAAAACATTTTATTTGGCTGGGAACTGCTACTTCTCAACCAAACACTAATTGTGCCAACATTTTTTTCTTGTCTCAGTAATTCCAAGTTGTAGTCTTGAAAAGATTGTTAAATATGTTACAAGACTTGTCCTTCACAGCAGTGATAGCAGACTAGTAAGTAAAGAGGCTTTCATCATATAACAACTCTTAGCTGCCAGCTTTCTTTACTGCACATTAGTGAATAAAATGGGATAACCATGTGTTGTACAAGTATAATTGGCTGAAGTGATCGATATGATTGCCTTCCACTGGTGTGGTTTTCATAGCCACACAAATCAGTATACATTTGCCTAATCGCTCAGTAGGTGTTAAATAACCAAACTTGTGTTTTAGGACTGGCATTTAAAAAACATTAAAACCATTTAATGTCAATAACTGCTCCTAGAAATGCCAAACGGGAAGTATGGTACCAAGATTTCTACATTGTGTTTTTCTTTGTTCTAAAAAAAAAAAACAAAACAACAACAAAA
>VYZM01017494.1:91904-113442 GCA_013398915.1 Dromas ardeola | reverse complement strand
AAAAAAAAAAAAAGAGTAATGGATTTTAATAAAGAACATCTTTTACAAGTTGTAATAATCAAGTACTCATGTACTTCTAAAAGACTCAGATGACTTTGTACTGAGATATGGGTCATTCGAATTATAGTTAATGCAAAGGTAATGCATATTACTTGGAAAAAAAAAAAAAAAAAGGTGATGTTTAAGTAATTAGAGGGAATATCTTTGTCTCTTTCCTTTCCAAATTAAAGAACCATTCCTTAGTCGGTTCAAGCCATCTATGACCACAAGTCTGTGTCAGACTTCTGACAGCTGAACAGATGAAGGTCCAAAGAAGCTGGTTTCAAATTAAGATCACAAAGCTGACATGATCCTAATACTTTCTGTCCTGAAGAGCTCACAAATACAAGATGTGACAAACTCTACAAATAAGGGGACACCATTTACTGATGCACTGAGGAGAAAAACATCATTAGTAAGTGGATTTTCTTTTTTCACTAGCTGCAGTTTTTGAATGGTTTGTCCTGTGGACAACATACTGCAAACTCTAACCTCAATGTAACAAAATGAGTCACAGGTACACAGGCAAATCCCTATAAAAGTAAAGAATGGAAAAGCTTTGATTAGAAGAAATACCTGTCTTTCACATACTGCAGAAAGGCAAATCCCCAGCCTATGATATATTTTGATACAGAGCGAATAGGTAAGTTTTACACATTGTCTGTTCACCTCATCTAAGAACATCCTTGATCAGCCACGTCTCTTGATCCCAAAGAAGTGGAATACTCCAAAGGAATGCCATATACAGCTAGAAATTACACATGTAAATAGAACATAGCAACAACCAGTATGTAAGAGACGTAAGAAAAATAAAATTCCTCCGGATCTGTGGTCCAGCTGATGCTATGAAGACTAATGTTCTAAAAAACCTTTATGATATTTCTTTTGTTATTGAATAATGGTATATAAAACAACCTAACTGAGCCACATAAGCTGTAAGACACAGGGGATAAGCATTCTGAATTCTGTGCTCATATGAAAGAATCAGGTCCCCCTTCCCACTGAGGGCTGAAGAAGGACAAACACCTGCACGGACGCTTGAAGCCCACTTGTGTGGACTTCATATACATAAACAGAGACCTGCTGCCAGCTGCAGATTCTGTTCAATCAATAATATAAACTTTAGGTTCTTTAGATCTACGTCCCACTGTAGGTGGGGAATATATCATGAGGAGCTATTATTCTAGGGATAGCCTACACTACAAATTGAAATAGCATAGGAAGTGGGTCTCGGGGTAACTCAACACAAAAAAAAACAGGAACATTGTCTGTTCCACTGGATTGTGTACATTTTAGGACTCTGTTCCAAAAGAACCAGATGTTTGGTTTTAAAATATATACATTAAGCTCAAAATTAGTTACTGAAATGAACAGCAGTTCTGATTCAGATGTGTTTATAAACATAGAGGTTATGCTGAAAGATATACAGGCTTTTAAAATGCTATGTATATTTGTGTATGACTTTCTGTATGTAAACCGGCCTCAAGTGTTATGCTTTGATTAATCCCTAAAAGGCAAACTTTCAAAACTAAGGACAATTTACAGTAACAGCAACCACAGAAATTACATGGAAAAAAGGATTACCTGGGGGTTTAGCTTACACATCCTTCCTTCTGCAATACCGCTTCTTTTTAAGGACACAGATGGTAGGCACAGATTTGCTTCAACAGCGTCAATACCAATGGAAGATGTAAGGAAGTCACAGATTGGGAAGATCATCAAAAACACAGCTCTGGCTCTTCAGCTTTGAAAAGATGTAGCCCCTCATAGAGCCAGCAGCAAACAAAAACGGAGTTTGTCTCTTAAATGGGTAGGACTACATACTGATTGGAAATTACCTAAACTCTTCTGGCTGTTATCTAACCAGGTGACCTGGGAATCTGTTCAAATCAAAGTATTCTTTCATGGGATATAAGTAAGGAAATGTTAAAAAATGATTTTAAAAATTACAGCAGATTAGGTGGCAAAAATATTCAGCTATGCTTATCCTGTCCCAAAGGGAAGTCAAGCAAAACAGAACACAGCTGAAAACATTTTAAAATAACTCATCATCGAGAACTGCATACCACAGATTCCTAATGGGATACACAAATTACACCTCTTACTCATTGGTGTGCATATAGACTGGATTTTCAGTGGTTGAAAATTTTTACCCTATGAGGGTAATTATATGCTTTAGCACTGAGTTGTAAAATCAGGTATATGATCCTAATGCATAACCATAGCTCCCTTTTTAGGTAATTGATAATTATTTGCCAATTTAACTTTTTTATATAGTTGCAGGTTTGGAACAGCAAAAATTAATGGTTCCATTTTCCTCTGAGCTGGCAGTAGCGAAAGGCTGACATTAAGAGAGCGCTGTTGGAACGCTGAATGTTAATTTAATAACAGAATGGAGCCACCAAAGAGAGACAGAACAGTCTTCCCAGTGTTGAACTTCATATTGAGAAAGAATGGCATTGGACAATGTAGTTTTCTTTCTAAAGACATTTTCATATGTTTAAAAAGAAAGAAAACAAATTAAATATGGAACTGTGGAAGCTGTCTTGGACTGAAAAGTACTCCTCAGGTCAGCGTTATGCAAGAAAGATTACTCTAATGAGTCAAAGAATTAAGGCAATGAAAGTGAGATGCTGCAACCAGGTTATTGTCCTTAGATCTGATCCTAAGAATGAGGAAGAAAGAAACTTTTGAAATGCTAGCATCAATATCTTGAAGACAGTTATTAAAAGGTACAAATTTTGTGCAAAACTCTGTAAGAAGGCTGCAATGGAATATGTCATGATTCTCTATGTCCCATTAAAAGAGGAAAGGGACATTTTGAAAACACCAAGCACCTTTTCTTGGAACATTTAAACAGATTCTCACATTTCCAATCCCCTGGTAGAAATTAAAGCACCAAAGTTCCAGGTAAATCTTAATAAGGCTATGCAATTGAATTAATCTCACGGTGAACAAAAGGAAGGGAAATATTATTCTAGGAGTGCTATTCAGTCCTTAGAGAAAGAGTTTCCCAGAAGACTGATGCCTGAGTACGTAGCTAGAGCCGAACAGGATTTCCACAATATACATCCAGAGGATGCATAACTCATGATACGCAATCAAACAATTGTATTGTTCTGATCTTGCTTGCCATGGTACTTGAAGGCTTCAAAATAATGCTATGTTCAGGAAAACACTTTTATATGCTTTCTACAGACAGAGAACTGAAGCACAGATGAGCCAACGTGTCCACAGTCACACAGGTTGTCAACGAAAAGGGAAATCAGGACAACTGGGCATCAGATGAGCCTTCCAACTCTTCTGCTTTGGAGACCATGGAAGAGGACCTTAGTAGTCAGCAAGTCTGGAGAGTACTCACTGTGCTACTCTAATTCCTCTTACTGTAAACTGGTGCTTTGTACTATCCTAATCTGGAACTAAATAAGATGTAAAACTGATGACTGCAAAATGATCTGTTAGTCTATAAGGATTGAATTTAGCATTGTATTCGGAGAAAGACTAAACAGAGCTCTTCATAGAGAAAAAAAAAAAAAAAATCCATGTTCTGTTGTCATACAAACCCAAAAGCAACTAAGATTTCATTCAGAGTTTTTAGCATATTCAGCTGTGACAAGATTCAAGGCAGATTTGTTTAACAGATCCCATTTTGTCTCTTCTACTTACCTGGCATCATATGTGCACACAATAAACCTTTGTGCATTGTAATCTGTGTATGAGTAAGAGACTTGAAAACGCATACTGTCTAACAGGTATGGACAGAGACAGTCGCTTCCTATTTAACTTGATCTAGAAAGCTAAAAATCTCACCTTATTTACATACGCACAGCTTAACTGAAGCCACTGGAGCTCCCTCTATTTGCTTAGGCTAAGAATATGGCCCAAGATTTGTAATACAATAAGCCTGTAAGTACCTCATCTCAACTGTGCAAAAAACTTTTACTAGATACACTGATCGTTGATTCCTTTTTAAAGTATTAGACTTTGTCTATAAAAATTATCTCATTCTGTTTCCTTGCTCTTACTTGCATTTTGCTGCTAGCAAACCAAAACTTTCTCCCACCATCTTTTACTCATGTGTCTGGTACCAGCAACCTCAGAGCCACTCTATAAAACTTGATGCATATCAAAAAGGCTATTCTGAGTGTTTTGACTTGGCTTTAAGCCAATAAGATTATTTTGCAGGAAACGGACAAAACTGGAACATATTTTCTATTTACACTGATAAAGTCAGTCAGCTGGAATATATTAAAGAATTTGCTGGAGCTAAATTAAATTTTCTAGTAACTGCATCACCTGATATTGAAGTAACAGAACTTCTCAATTATAATGGGTTTATCTGAAGACCTGTTTCTTTCAGATTTTACGTCCAAAACGATGACACATGAAACAACTTCAACTCTGCTTGATGCTGTACAGCTCAAGATTAAGCTCTTACTCTTCTGTGGCTGGGAGTAAAATTGCACTCAATTTTAAATTATCTCTAATAAGCAGCATGTGTTAGTATACTTGTCAAAATTGCTCTGTTTACAGCAACAGCGGAAATAAGTACTTTTCAATAACTGACTCATATTTACAGATGCTGAGTTTTAATTATGACATACAATGGTAATTAGGAAAAATGTGGAATGCAATACATTTAATAGAAGATTTGATTTTCTGTGAAGTAAATGAGACTCCTTAAGAAAAAGATGGAACCACTGAGACACAAATGTAGTGGTTCTTTGTAAGTCTTTTTAGACATTTGGTACTGCACAAAGAGTTTTAAATTTTCTAGCTTAATTTCTAACTTTTCTTTCTACCTTTATATCTAAAAATCATTTAAATTATTAGAAGAGGTTTACTAGTAAAAAAAAAAAAAGGTAGGAAAAAGAAAAGTAAGCAAGCCAAGGAAATACTATGCAATAAAACCCCAAATACTCAAACCTTAGAAACTATAAACAAGTAAAGTAAATTCATTGTTCTAACAATAAATAGTTAGGGCCTACAAATATCCATAATGTCAACCAGCAGGACTAGCAAACCAACCTGTTGTATTTTTGTGATGGTGTTAGTGGTCTGTGTTGTGTTGATATCCCAGATTTTCATTTCCAATTTAATAACCGAACTTGATTTTATTAAATACCTGCATTATATGTTTTCTCTTTTATGACTTTTTGGCTCACAAAGAACTAGCAGAAGTGCTTTAAGGTCCCCAGGGACCTGTTCTTAGTACACTGCTATTTCCAACTGGTTTTGGGTTGTGCGTTTTGTTGTGGTTTTTTTGAAACCATGATCTAAACATAAAATCTCTACTGCAAGCATGCAGACAACCGAGATTAGTAAGGACATAAATAATTGAAGAACTAAAGCAACTTGGCTACTTCTACAGAACAATCTACTGGGTTAAACAATGACAAAGCTACAAAATATATTTTACACTGACAAATCAAAAATAACACCTTTGAGATTAAAATGCGACTTTGTGTAATAAAAGAATAAACCCTAAAGTTTGGAATGTCTTCATACAGCACAACTAAAACAATATGGATTGCAAGCCCCCAAATAAGCTACTGTTGGATGGGGAAGAAGCGTAGCCGCAGCAGGATGGCACCGTGCCAGAGCCCGACTAACCTTGGCACAATACTGCTCTGGGAGACAGTCTGGTCACAAGCAAGTGAAACTAATCTAACATTACGCTACCACTGAAAAAGGGTTACGAATTTCTCTACTTCTGGCCAGAAGGCAGCTGTAGTGCTCTTCATGGGGACTTGGATCAGCTCGCTGATTCAAATGGAGACAAGAGTGGAGTTTTCTTCCATGGTAGATTTAGTCAGATGAGCAAACTTGATTCACCATGCTACAACTCGGGTACCAGAGCCAACCCAGGGGGAGGAATGGCAACGTGTGGCTGGGGCTGAAGTAAGAACAGCCCGTTCCCTCCAGCAGCAGTGCAGGCTTTGACCAACTTTTAAGCCAATAAATAGCTACACTGCTTCCAGAACCACATCAAGAAAAACATGCCATATAGCAATGCTTGCAGACAATTGCCATAACATGTGTTTCTAATGTAATACAGTGACCCAAAAAAAAAGAAAAAAAATAAAAAAGCAAGCAGCAGCAACACAACAATAACTGGTTGTATACGAACAGAAACTTCATGTACAAGTGAAGAACCGGCTACACCTTTACACAGTGGTAGAAGGCGACCTAGCAGTTTTGGCTCCCAAAGCTCAAGACAGAGAGGCAGTTGTCACTTCTAAGTCTTAAAGAGAGAACCTAGTGTTCTGTAAGGACTAGGTTCTGTAAAGACTGTAAGGAAATCCCTTTCTTCATGTGATTCCCAGCAAGCCTAGATCGCTACGTAAAAGTGATTGTATATATGCATTCTGGTCTGACTGCTTCAGTCTTCACATTTTATTATTCTTTTTCTACTTCTGGGAGATGGAAAGCAGGAATAAAAGGAAAACACTTAATTCCTTTAAAATTTTACACATTGGTCACCAACTACTGAAGAATTATTATTCTTTGATACGAGCATGCGTGCATTGCTTGCCCACAGAGAGTCATGGTGATCCCCCCATGTATAATCAGATGGGATGTATACTGTAGGTCTTACTGACAGGAAGGGAGGCAGGAAACGAATCACCTCCCTTTTCAGCATGCATGATAACACACCTGCTGAGATCATCTTAGCAAACTAATCATTTTGCATAGACCTCAAAAATTGATAATGTTCTAGTCTCTGATGTTTTCAACTGTTCTAAAAAAATATTTTTATTTATATAAAGTTGCCAGTCTTAGCACGCAGATAACTGGGTGAAATTTAACAGATGTGACATGCACGGTCCCAATGAGACTAAATGGTTTATTGATCCTTCCCAGTCTTAAACATTATGAAAGCCAGACCTAGTGTGCAGAGCAGACAGATCGGAATTATGATGAATCCCCAGGTGAAAACAACAATTGTGGCTAATGACAACTGGGGGGGGGTGGGGAGAGGGGGAAGGGTGCTTAAAAAAAAAATAAATCAATGCACTATACAATAATTTCTACTCTAACTCCATTTGACTGAGCATGCAGCCAGAAGCATCACACAGAATTTGAGATCTTTACTGCATGTATGCTTACAGGAGTATATGCAGATCTGCGTACCATCAGGTGGAATTCATAAACCATCGATTGCGCCATGCTTCCGCTAATGACATTCATCAAGGAAAAAGATCTGAGTCACAGCCAGAGGCACAGGGGACAGAAAAAGACTTCTGGCATTTTTCTGAATACATGCCAGTTTGTTTTCGTTCAATATGTGTAAAAAGGACAAAAGTCAAAAAAACAACAACAAAAAAAGACAATTTACACAGATGTTTTCCTTGCTCCTGTTTTGATATCATTCAGGCCATGGACCGCTCTTGCTGCATTTGTGTAGTATCAAGCACAACAATGTCCTGGTCAGAGCAGGAATCCCTAAGGTCTAGTGTAATATATGTAATGAGTAATAATGCAGTCTCCTGCTGTTTCCTGTGTCTCTAGCTGCTACGCTGACCTTCTTGTCTTGATACTGCACATGTCAGCTGGCTCCATTTGCTTCTGGAATTAGCATTAAAATGGCAATCCTTAGAGATTATGCTACAGCCAGAGTAATGATAATGGAGATTTTGAAATAATTTCTAGGGGGTTTTAATTGCACATTTTAAAACACAACACTTTTCCTATGACAATATGAAGCAAAACTTACTGTTTTCTTTAAAAAAAATAAATAAATAAATAACAGATTACTTTAAGAATTTTATGTCGGGAGATATATTTCTCCATCTCCATCTCCTGTTGCCAAGACAGCCTGCGGATGTATTTGTCAGAGCAATGCCATTAACAAGATTTTATTGTGAGTTTATCTTAATTGGAAGAGTAAGTGTTTTTCCTTTTGAAAATAACTGCTACAGACATGAAAACTGCTGCAAACTTTGATCAGATTTTAAAATGAAAGAGAAACTAGAATAGTTTAAAAATCTGATCAGTAATTCCAAGATAGGTGGAAGGAACATAGCACTTGATAAACAATAATTTTCAGATACTGAAGTGACTGGTTAATGAAATTTTGCATGGGCATTGCATCTTGGAGGATTCCTGTCATGCTCTACGTCAAAGTTGCTATATATTAAATCTAATTCCTTCTATTGAATGAAACTGTGTGTTCTGCATTTGTATCATTTGCCCTTTACCTGTAATTCTGTAGGAATATATTGTCACAATAGATTTACAAGACCATACTAAAGCTCAGAGAAAAATAAGATTAAGAAACAGCTCACAACACAGTCCGTAAAATAAAAGCTTTTTTGTTCTAAGAGTAATCTTAATGTTTAAAACTCTGAAACTGAGTTTGCACTGTATACTTATGGTTTGGGTTTTTTTGTTGTGTGTTTTTTTTTTTTTTTTTTTTTCTCTGGTGAACATATATATGTATATATAAAAGAATCCATGTATTTGGATTCTTTTTTATCTATTTATGATGCATGGAAAATATAAGGAAATGCACTGATTTTGCACCACAAGCTATCAACAATGTAAAGAAATACAGTTAAGTACTGCACTTTATAAATTATTTTTTCTAACAGCATCCTGATTACGTTTGCAGCGTGTCAAACCTAAACCACTATTGCCTAGTTAAATATCTAAAAAGATGAATATTTCTAGTAAGAAAAAAGTAACCTGGCAAAAAGAAAGATAAAATTCAATTTCTGAAAGTTGTAATTGGACAAATTCAGTCCAGAAAATATAAAGTACACTCAACAGTCAAGGAATGTAGTAGATTCTCCCTCATGTTAAATCTTTTAACTAAGATTGGATGTCTGTTTGAAAGATGTGCTCTAGCTCAACCACAAATTGCAGGTTGGATGTTGAAATTACTGAGCGAAATTCTAAGGCCTGTGTTATGCAGGAGGTCCATTCCTGGTCTACATTTATACTGAGATGAAAGGCACTCTAAAACTAAGTAGCACATAATTTGATTTCAGTGAATTTTGAAGTCAATGTGTGTTCCTGGGGGTCAGAACGAAAGAAAGAATGCAGGCACACAGACTGCAGCCCTTTTCTTCTAAATGAAGAGGATAATTTACCTTTCTTGTATGACCACACTTTTCTAACTGCAGTGGTAGAACCCATGCTCTAGAAAATATGCCAGTGCATTAGAAAAACACAATTATCTACAGTATTTTTTAAATAGGAATAAATGTTACTTACTTATCTGATTTGTCATCGAGTCATTCAGACATCATCTCAGATTACTATTCTACAGTTCTGTGGAACAGCTTAGAGAAATAATACTACCATTAAAGACCAAGGGGATTTTACCACTTGAAATACCTACTAACAGGTATGCGTTTTCCTTCCCATTAACACAAAATGTAATTAAACTGGATTTCTAATAAATGCATGCAAAACAGTTGCTGTGATGTGACATAAAGATTTTATAATCTCTTTAATATAGTGCTGGGTGTACAGAGCACAGAGAATATTCCACACAATAACTCAAAAGCATCTCAACAAACTGATGAAAATTTAAGGGCAGCAATAAAAAACATACTGAAAGACTTAGAGGAATGGTTTATACAGAAGTACGCAGACATACAAACTTTTCCCTTTGCTAAGACAACATGAAATGGAACTATCCTGGAAACTGTCTCTGGGTATCAAGGGCAGAAAAGAGAGGGTCTTCTTAGATCGTACAAGTTTAGTGGCCTTATTTACACTGGTAGTCACACTGAGCTTTGAACTTTAAACTGAAGCTTAGAACTTGCATACATTATTAAACACGGAGCCCCCCGGACTCTGCAAGGCCAGAGACGAGCCAGGCTGGGCTGACTCAGCGCTACGTGCTGTGTAAATGGATGCCCTGAAGCCCACGGGGTTACAAAACCCCTTCCTCCTCCTCCACTCCTGTTCCTGTTGTTAGTGGGCTGGCACCCGGTGGGCAGCTGCTGGCAGCTCATCCCTAGTCGGTTGTCAGAAGGACGGGGAGCTGGGATAAGCAACACCAGCCTTGCAGGGAAAGGCGGGCTGCTTCGAAGGAGACCCTGCCCAGGTAAACAGCAACACTTGGGAAACAAACAGCTCAAGATAACCTGTTCTCCCAGGTTAACTCCCCGTGCTGCGTGCCAGCCTCCGCAGCAGTGACAGGTGCTCCTCTGAGAGCCACTGCAGCCCTAAAGCCCTCCTCTCCATCCAGAGGTTTTTCCTGCTGCTTCTCAGCTCCAGTCGCCGACTGATGCTTAGTATATCATAGAATGGTTTGGGTTGGAAGGGACCTTAAAGATCACCTAGTTCCAACCCCTCTGCCATGGGCAGGGACACCTCCCGCTAGACCAGGCTGCTCAAAGCCCCAACCAGCCTGGCCTTGAACACTTCCACGGATGGGGCAGCCACGACTTCTCTGGGCAGCCTGTTCCAGTGTCTCACCACCCGCACAGTAAAGAATTTCTTCCTAATATTTAATCTAAATATCCACTCTTTCAGTTTAGAACCATTATCCCTCGTCCTATCGCTACAGTCCCTCATAAAGGGTCCCTCCCCATCTTTCCTGTAGGCCCCCTTTAGGTACTGGAAGGTACCGGAGCCTTCTCTTCTCCGGGCTGAACAGCTCCAACAGCCTGTCTTCACAGGAGAGGTGCTCCAGCCCTCTCATCATGTCTGTGGCCTTCCTCTGGACCTGTTCCAACAGGTCCCTGTCCTTCCTGTGCTGAGAACTCCAAAGCTGGACACTGTACTCCAACTCCATATCAACTTTTTTGATATATGTTGGAGCACAGAGAAAGGGAACCTGCTGTCTGAACAAAAGTATCAGCAAGAGAAAGAATAAGGTTTAGTCTTGACTGTGGGTATAAGTCCTCAGTCCTGACCTAGCCCATGTGGACATGCCACCAGTCAAAGACTGGCTGAACTGGGCAGCTTATCAACACCTCACGTGCCGGCACTCTCTTTAGCATCGGCAGCCCACACCCAACACGAGTTTCCACCCACGTGAAGCAGCCTGTTAGGGGCTATCCGCTGTGCACAGGGACCATCTCTTGCTCTTACTGATGCAGTTACTTACTGTAGCTCAAAAGTGGTCTGTTGGAATATGGTCATTCTCCAAATAGGCTTTCTACATAAAGGCAAGAGAATCAAATAAACCACAGCAAATTGAAATTTTAAAAAAAAAAAAAAGGGGGGGGGGGGTGACTGAAACTATCATATAATGTGCAATTAGCTTGTGGAAAGCCACTCCAGTGATGTGAAAGATGCACCAATGTTAAAGCAATTTAAACGTTAACTTAATTACTCTCCTTTGGGGAGTAACTGCATTGGTGATGGGATGATCTAAGAAGTTTCTCTCCTCTGTGAGCCTTTGGAAGGAAAAGCACTTAATTTTAAAATGCTTACTTGCCAGTGCTATGACATTACCACCTCTGATCATTCTTACAATACCATCACCATTTCCCTATTCAGACTCAACTTTTAACTAAGATGTCAAAGCTGTAATTTTCATCAATGAATAAAAATGCAACACATTTTTAAATGGCAGAATTACTCATTAACTTCACAGACTCCCTTATCTACTACTGAATGACCATCCCTGAGCTGTCTAACTGAGATCGCCTTAGGGAGTTGCTCTACTATCAGCTGAAGTAGCAGAACTCTTTGAAGTCATTCTCTTGTAACGTGAAGTTAAAAAGAACTGTCTCCAAGGAATCCTAATTACAGTATTTCATTTCCAGGAACATAGTTTTATACTGACCCAATGGTTCAAGGTACACACATCTTTTCCTTGTCACTATGATAAATTAATAAAGCAAAATATATATTTTAAATGTTGCCCATGCCAGAAGGTTTAAATATGTGGCTAAAAAAAAGAATAAATATCAAGGTCAGAAATCGTCTTCAATAAAACAAATTAAACTGTAATGAGGATTAAAAAACAGGTCATTCATCCGCTTTGCAGTCCTATTTACAGTGTGTCTGTGTAGACTACTTACTAAATTGTTTGTATGAAGAGATTAATGGAAGTGGAAAATAATAGAATAAAATCAGTAACAAGGAGAATGTCAACAGTTTGGGTCACAGTTTTTGTTGCTATAGCTAAATACAAAACAGCTAAATAGTTTGTATAAAGTTTTATTTCTTTATGAAAGGCTACTTTACCTGTATTTTTAACTACACTCAGATAATGGAAATATGTCTCTCACAAAAATCTCTGTACTTTAATTTGGTAGTTAGGAAAACAGTTTAGCATTTTGCCTTTCTGAAGAAAGACAGGAAAAACTCTGTTCATTAAATTGCCAGAAAGGCAGTCACAAAACAGTGACTTTGTGTGGACGGGTTCTAGTGAACAGACATAAAGTTCCCTGAGCAAACATAATTACTGTTTGCAAAAGTTTGTCCACTTACTTTTAAAAAAGTGGTTCATTCTCATATGCCTCACAATCAATTTATGAGTAGTGCAGAAATACAAAGACGACTGAACTAAGCCTACACAACAGTAATCTACATTGTTTACATTACAAGACTACATTCTAATTTTTCTACAGGGAGCACTTACAGTTAAATTATAAAGCAATAATTTTTTACATAAAAATCCTACTGGGAAACGATATAACCTGAGTATTACAGAGGCAATATGTCTAACAGATTAATTATACCAACTTAAGGATTCCAAGTTGCCTGTATTTAACCGACTGGGAAATGCACATTTCATTGTATTTTTAATGCTGTATTAATCTCCAGTATTTCAGCTTACCCAGACAGTCAAATTAAACATTTTGGAACAGAGCAGTGATATATCTTAACTTCACGTTAAAGATATTCCATGATATGAAAGCTTAAGTATTCATTAGGAATTCAGGTGCAACAGAAAGGACTGATTAATTAAAAGACAAAAGATATTTGCTTTTACAACTTTTTGAATGCCATTAAATAAAGCAATAGGAGGCAATGGGATGAGCTTTCTTATCGTTAGTTTACCACCTTGTTTAAATGACACGTTCTGCTGCGCAAACCCAGCTCCCCAGAAACTCTGCCTCACTCCCACCACTCTTCTGGTCTTAAAACTTGCAACAAGCTGGGCATCACGAGAAGTCATCTGGCTGTGTGTCTGTAGAGTTATGAACAAAACTTCTCTTTATTGAACCACTGGGTAAAATGGGCTTGGATATCAGCCAGCATCGTTTTCTAACAACGTCACCTGTAGGAGACCTAAAGGAGAGAACCTGCATCACAGAGTGAGCAATGTTAGACGTAGACAGTTGAGAAAATGAAGAAGAAAATGGGAAACCTTTAGGAATCTCTATTTCTAAGGGCATTTTCCTACACACGTGTTCATGGACCTTGGTGTAAATGACCCAATAATCGTAAATTCTCTGCAAATTCTGACATGAGCAGATGGCAATATTTAACAGTTATGATATCATTCATATTATTCAGATATGCTTGCATGTATTTAGGAACCTACTAATTAACAAAATATATTTGAAAAGTAATAGATCATAGAAGAATATCAGAAAGAAGACCAACAAAACCAGGAGAATTTCCATCAGCTTTATAAAAATAATAGCACCTTTCATCTGTCTCCCCCAAATCCCTACCCATACTGCTTTCTCAACTAAAGAATTCGTTAAATATACCCATATTTAATCCAACTTTGTCATAAATTCAAAAGCTTTGGTCGTCTCCTGAAACTCCTTAAGTACTTTAATCAATTACTCTGGCAGGGGTTTAGCTGGAGATTGAGCTTTGCCATCGCACTTCAGAAAAGGCGTCAGCTAATACAGAGTTAAAAGGAGACCAGAAAAGGATAACCAGAAAGTCTAGATGTGTCCTCAGAGGAAAAGGAGCAACGGTGCTCTAAAGAATGGATAAGACTGAAAGGGAGACATGATAACAGTCCTTGTTTATGTAAAAATTCCTTTCCTGTAACTTAGTAATATATCAGACATTTCAGTTTCTTAAATGCTGCTGAGAAGTTTTACTTGGACATAGTTATCTGTTGCAAGATTTGGAAGCAGACTTGATGTGAATGGTTCAAGAAAGGTTATCTTACAACTTCTGCATCCTATTACAAAGCATGCCTCCTCTGACTCGCATGCAAAGTATGAAGAGCAAAATTCTGTAGGATGATATTCTCAAGTGTCAAAACCTCTGCTTTTGATTTGCTTAACTTTAGTTCTTCCAAAGTTGGAATTTTCTGTCAGGAAGACAATGGGATGATCCCTTGAGGCTTGTTCTTTCTGGAGGTATGGAACAGAAGAGCGATCTAACAAATCTCGATCCCCAAAATGCTGCCATAGAATGAATTAAACCTTGGTATTGTCTAATGCAGAAACTGTGACTTCTGTGCTATTTTATTTAAGTGGTCTTCTTGTCTTTATTTTGAATCATAAATTGAAAAAAAAAATCTAAAACTGTCAATGTTTTTAACAAATAAGTCATTGATAGAGGCAGTCTCAATTTCCATGAACCGCATCCCACAATTCTTTGCAATGACTCCAAGTAAACTTGGGTTTGTCTGTCATGATAGTATCTGCAGACAGGAGACTGATTTTTTTTTTTTTAATTTTTTTTTTCCTTTTCACTCAGATTTTTTTTCATTTATTCTGGATGAACGTGGAGATATGTCAGCAAGTTAACAGATGTTAAATGCTAATTTCAGAGGTTTCACAATAGTTTGCAAAATCACTATATTGAAAGGTTTAACAAGTTTTATGTAGAGAGATATGTAACGCAGCAGACTGGCAGGGATGAGAATTCCAAAGACTTTCCTCACATTGCTAGTCACCATCACAGTGAATATATCTTTCCACTTCAGATTTGCGTGTGCATGTGTGCATATGTGCATGTGCCTGATTACAAAGTCCCAAAACATCAGTAGTATGATAATGGAAAAACACAGGACTAGACAAATAGGCCTAAACTGAAAATATTTATGTGATTGGTAGAGTCCAAGTCACCTGAAAAAGCTAGCTCTTGACAAATATATCTCCCTGCTTAGATTCTGAGGGCAATGCCAATGAGGCCCTTCTTCATCCAAACACAACATGTGTTTTCATTGTGCATTTTCTTCTTTATTGCTAATATGTGATAAAAAGGAATTCATAAGAACAACAGAGTCAAATACAGTATTTGTTACACCATTATTTCCCTAAAAGGGATAAGAAAAACACTGTAATTTTGCCTAATGCATAACTTAGAGACACTTCAATGGTAAAGGCACTACAAAAACGTATACAAGGCAAAACTGTTCAATACTGGAGTTTTAAAATATTGCCATTGCTGCAGGGGATATTTCCACCCTACAGGATGCTCTCTGTAAAAACACGTTTCTACACAGTTCCTACCTATTATACCTGCAGGACATAAAGAGATTTGAAAGATTCAGTGTTGTGTGAGTGATGCTTTCAAATAGAAGTAGCTTTCCTAAAGAAGCAAGGTTTATATGGATAGATTACCTGTCTCCTTCTAATAACTTTGTGGAATACAGTCATTTTCAACCAAATTTAAGATCAGGCTACGGTCTTTGAGATAATTACACTCCTACAAGTTCCGTGAAAATGAGCAGCTAGAGCCAGAAGTGTCTACCTCAGTGTTTCCAGCAAGAAAAAAGCAATCAAAGCTTTTAGGCAGCAGTTACCTCACAAATCAGCATAAACACACACTAATCACAATAGTCCCATGGCTCACCTGAGCATCACAGACCACATAGAAATTAAGTGGGGTTACATGCATACCTATCCAGACACTGGAAAGGAAACAGCAAACAACCATCAGAACTTGGTTTTCCCCTTTGAACAGTATTTTTGCCTTTTACTGCCTGCAGATTTGGTGTTTTAACAGACGAATTTTTGGTATCAGAACAGAGCGCTCCAATGTACAACCCTAATATTTGGAAAGCTTTCCACAATGCTCCTCTACAGCTGCCATGGAGAGGCAGGAAATATCTCTGACCCACTTCTCTTCCCAACCCCTTCCTCTGTAGCTGTAAGAAGCTCAGCGCCATGCATAGTGACAGTCTAAGGCAAATGGAAGGTACCATTATATAAATGCAGGATATTCTTGACATTTCGAAAACATCATCAGACCAACAGAGCAGTAAAAACATTTTGGGTTTAATGATCCAAATACTTTGTGTTATTTATATGCTGTAAATAATGCCGAGTTTCAATAAGCAAATGAAATGAGAAAAGGACTGGACAAGGAATATTTGTCTCCCTTTCGATGCAATTATACATACAACACTCCATATCTACCTAGCCCAGTTTTCCATTTCTCCTAATTAAAAGTAATACATCGGGACAGTTTTACTGTGTTTTTCTAAATACGAATGTTTCAACTTATCAGTTTGACATCTTCAGCATCAATTAACAACTGGACCTCAAAAGGGCATCTTCTGTTAAAAAGTCTCAATTCAGATCCATTCCAAAGTCTATGAACAAAAGCCTTTGGACTGAAACCTCACTCATATTCACAATGTATAGCAAAAGGACTGAACAATAATGGAATATCAGATTCGAGTAAAAGCATTTGTTACCTCTTCTGCATGTTGGACAGTCTTTCAGAAAAACTATGCAGGAGATACCCATAAACTAGCCTTGAATCAAATGGCCCTGTCAAGCCCACCACAGAGATGCCAGTTTGAGTCTTGAAAGCAAGAACATGCCTCATCGCTGCAGTACTGTGTCCACAAGGATAATTCTACAATCTCCACGAGAATACAGATTATTTTATGGCCATACAATACAATCATTGCTGGCTGCACTATGCCCCATCACGCAGACACACAAAATGCTATTCAAGGGGTTTTTTTCTTAATCGATTTCATTTAAACCATAATTAAGCGATTTACATTAACAACGGAAAATGAGAATAGGAAAAAAAATATTTCAGTCATGTGTAATACTTGTAATATTAATATTCTCTTAAGAGTACAGATCTAGTTTGATAGAACTGCTGAACTAAAACACCAATGTACAACCCATTAAAAACTAGCAGTTTAAAAACAATTTTGTCATAGCACAGCTTACTTTTTTTTAGCTACATGCAAAAAATTGTATCAGGACCTCATCCTGTATTTTAGTAAACTTTCAAAACTAAAAAATTTTTAAGTATGGAGAATCTCTACGGTGTCAATTACTTGGAAATTTGTATTATTAAAAAATGCAGTGAACTTGGATTAAAGCAGTAAAATTACTTTACCTATTAGTGCTACAGCATCTGAAAAAAAATCCTGTTTCAAGAACTTCCAGTTTTATCATTCCTGTACACTTTTGCTGAAGAAATCAAGATTAAAACAGAATACAGTAAGCAACCAAAAGAAATTAATTTGCTCAAAGTGCAAAAAAGATCTACGTTTCTCATTTGAGCAAACACAGAGCTCATTTTCCAACTCCCTTAATGAGTAAGTGTTCAAGGAGCTGAGGGTAGTTTTACTCATTTGACTCTGGTTACAGTCAAGCAGAGTCTTGTTCCTAAAATCTCAATTACCACTTTGAGAATTGAAGTGTTGATGGAGGCTTTGTTTATGCCGTGTGTCTTCTGAAGGCTGTCTACAGCAAGGTATTTTCTTCTTTATCGAACGAGTAATTTGGGTCCAAATGAAAGCAGAGCAATGACCATAATATTTTTCATAAATCTGTTGGTGGCGGCTTTTTGACCCCTCCGGTCAATGCCAAATATCTCAAGATAAATTCTAATCCTAGATACAAAAATGTAAAAGCCATGCCGATTTGATGAAAAGGCTCTGAAATTGCTAAACTGGAAGATTATTTTTGCTACTTGTCTGTATTGAACTGCTTTAGCAGTGGCAGTGGTCAATTCCAAACATGTGGAAAACCCTCTCTGCTGATTTTAATACAAAATATTTGTGAGTTAAAAAAATAACTCAAAATATGTACTTTATACCACCCCAAACGCAAAATATTTGAGTACAAAGGGTGAAATAGCCAGTAACTACATTGCTTGGCTACTTACCAATTTAGCAAATATTTCTACAGAACAATGAAATTAAATATTTAATCATTTTACCTTAGTCCTCAATTGAAGAAATTAGGACTATTCCAAAAATCAGAAAGACTTTCACTCAATTGTTTATGACATGCCACCTGCCCTTTAAGTACTACTGTAAAATGCATTCTCTTATTCAAACTTTGTAGAGTGATAAACATAAATGGACACAGAAAATAGACAGAAATAGCTGAGCTACGTCTAACAGATACATAAATATATACACACTCATACACACAGAAATATGCAGACATATGTATATGCAAAGAAAGCAAGTTAGCTTTGTGTGGTTCTACCTACTGTTGTAATAATAATTAAGTAACCAAACATTATACCTGTTTTGTAGAGAGAAATTGTGCTGTTTCCCACCCCCCCACACACTCTTTCAAAAGAACAAGTGTACAAACTTGTACAAGAACAAGTGTACAAACATGTAGACCATGAAACCTAAACATCTATTTATTTGTGCATTTGGCTCCACAGAAAAAAAAAAACTGCTTCGAACCTTGTGGTTTGAGATTGCCCGTGATTGGATATAGTATTACAACTGTAGTAAAAACAATAAAATAAAAATCTACACATCATCATGTACACAATATACTAGAACTGTAAGACAGAAAAGACGCAAGTACAAAGGAAAATGGGAAACTTATGCTTTGGAAATACCTGATTTATTTTTAACTCCTCTTTAACATCTACTGTTTATACAGTCAGAGTATTTACTACCAAATTAGGATGGGGTTTTCAAAAGCTCTCAATGTTGGTTAAATCTGCTACCACTGAAGTTAATGGGGGCCAGATTCACAGATGGTGTAAATCGGCTTAATCCTATCAAATCCAGCTTTGAGTGTTTTATCACTAACTTCACTGAGTACAGATTAGGCCACTGACAAGCCTTTTGAAAATCCCACTCCTTAATTCTTCTGCATACAGTGAATTTAAAGCCCAGTAATTAAAAAAAAAGGAGAAAATAAAATTCTAGGCAAAATGAGGCTACTAGCTCCAGAGGAGTCTACTTGCCCTCTCGATGAACATCACAGCTGAGGCCTGTAATCCGAGTTTTCAAAGACAGACAACCTGTACACATATTATTATTAAAAAGAATCCTGGCTCTTTCTAAGGGAAGTATTAACATGCTGACTAATTCACAACCAGCTACTCACTTGTGAACTAAATATTCTCAAAGCTATTTGATAAAATCAGGGGAGGCCAACAGCATGTACAATAGCTGATTTTTGTATTATCTTCATCTGAGGCAAATTAAGATTGTAATTATAATGTATTCATCTCATGATGCAACTGTACAACTGAAAATACTGGTTCAGTTAATTTTCCGTCAATCTCAAGAAGCTGTAAATTACTTTGTAAATAATACCTTGAAAGCAAAGAAAGGGACTTTTTGCCACAAAAGCAAGAGGGATGATATCCTCTGCAAAGTTATCAACATTCAGGGGTATAAAATTCATAGTGTATAAGGTCAAGTGAACATTGCACGAGTTAATTTTCACCTATATAGTGTAATAACAAATACACTAGCTTCAGCTATGCCAAAACATTTTCATTTGTTAGAAATAGTTTTGTACCACAGACAAAGAAATGGAGAGACCGAACTGCTGATGCACTGAAACATCAAAGAATCGATTAGGCAACGTGATCAGAGGACTCTTATCGGGTAGTTTATATTTCACACAGTTTGGAAAAGCAAACCCCTTTTTGAAGTCCCTTCCCATCTTGTTTGCGAACCCTCACTCTCTATGTGGCAACTGTAGGAAGGCTGGGGTTTGTACCATCTCATTTAGTGCCTCTCTCTGAAGATACTCTGATGTTACAGAGCCAGAGAGGAAAATAAAGAAGCATTTGATGAGCTGTGTATCAGGGAATAGTCAGACCTCCTGGCTGACTACGCTGGTGACCAGAGAGAACAGTCACCGCCTGAAGGGTCAGGGCTACGACAAGGCTGAAGGCAACACAAGCAACTCTGCTCTCCCCAAGGCCCCTGAAGGAATTATGAGGAACTCCCAGTACTGTCTCTCTTGGGAAAAGCATAATATCAAAATTGTAAGCATTGCTAACCAATATGTTTTCTTTCAGTTAGAAGGACGCTGTTCCTGTTCTGCATACCTTTCTTACACTTCCGTGACATTTCCTCCATGCCAAATGTCTGCAAAGTTAGTGAAAAAGATATACATATAACTTGGGAGGCTTCCATGTTATAAAGACACAGAACATGATAGGAAAATAGTCTCTGAGGTTTTTACACTCATTTAATTAAACACTGTCAAAAAGAGTCAATGGCATATCATCGTGTCTCTGGCAAAGAAAAACAAAGTACTTCTTAACTGAGACTGAAAAAATGAAAGAATTTCAATCTCATTATTCTTTGAGACTGGAACCTGTCCCACAACCTGTTTCACAACTGGAATCAGATATTTAGAAAGACTCTTCCCTTTTTATCCCCTTGTGAATTCAGTCACACAGTTGAAGGGTGCACATGTAGACCATTTTTACATTTTTATTACGGCAACAACAGTTCAAGTGCTATTCTCTATGATAACCTCAACTTTTGAGGGCCCTTAACATCTTACCCCCCATCTGTGTTCCATTGAATCAATATTTCCTTTACTCCATTTCTCCCCACAGACAACCAACTCTGTGATTTCTAAATAGCATCCCAGTAACAGTAATGCTTCCCATAAGTCACAAAGCAGTTTTATCAAAATTGTCCTGTTGCAATGTTTACACAGAACTCAAAAATTGCTAGGCTGCTGATGGGCTGTCATCGTCACTTGCCATTTACTTCTTTCATTATTAGCTTATATTCCCTCTGGCTGTTTTTACTTTACCCATCTACTATCTCACATCATAGACCTACCTGCACTGTGCGTGGTATCATACACAGCACACATTGCGTACAGTTTCTTCTCCTCCTGTTTTCCTTCTCTATTTAGCAATTGAAATGACTAAACTACAGCACCTGTTTATTGCAGTGTTGATAAATTATAGAGGGGCAAGCGCCCCTCCCAAAAGCAAAAACCATCTTTAACACCCACATTCAAGATGTATTGTCTAAACTTCCAGCAAGTCAAAACTTCTGAAACTTACCACACAAAGAGGTCATAGAAAACTAGAGCACAAAGAGATGTTTGGTTTTTATTTCTTAGTGTACCTTTGCACTTAATTCCTGCAAGTAACAGACTCCTTGAAACAATGCTTTCAGATCTCAAGTTCTGTAGCAACACATAGTAATGATCACTCAATTTCTTTCTTCTTTTCATTCCAGGGAAATAACGAAGAGGAACAAATCTAGTTGCAAAGGCATCAAACGCTATCTCTACTAGGATGCACCCCTTGATAACTACATGTGTTCCAAAGCTGCTTACAAAAGGTGGGATTTCAGGAGAAGGTTGATGAAGGTTGCACTCCATAGGAAAATGTAAGTACAATAAACTCCACTATAGTGGGATTTACATACAAAATCCAGAACAGAAATTAA
>VYZM01017494.1:41097-91870 GCA_013398915.1 Dromas ardeola | reverse complement strand
AAAAAAAAATCCCTCTCAGGCGTTAAATCTTTAATCCTTGATTATTTGTCCAGCAAGGTGACAGATGGCAAATCTACTGCTATTATTAAAGCTCTTCCTCTGCATTGGCATCTGTTTTCCCTGGGGTAAGTAGAACGAGGGAGTTTGCCTGCCTAACCAAATCAGCCAAGTCTAGAGATGACTCCTTTCGGTATATTAATACTGCTCAGAACTACATATCCTCACATTGTCTTCTAGCATCATGCCTGCTAGTCATATATTGGGTTGTCATGATACTCTGTTCCAGTCTTTGCATAAAGGAGAATTTAAAACGATATTAATTTACACCTATCTACATATTTCTTGTACATGAATTGCTGACATAAATAGGCATCAAATATTACCCATCTCAGAGAACTGCAACTGTAGTCATGGAAACAAGATCCAAGCATCAATTTGAATTTGGAATTCAAAATGAATGATCATTAAAAGGAGGTTAGTATTGACAAACTCTTTGATACAGCTGTGTGTTCCTGCAAGCGTATCTGATTCCCTATCATACAGACCTAGCCTGAGTCCTACATGAAAATGAAGCTGCAAGCGTATCTATATCTATGGATGGGCAATCTGGGGTGGGGGCCAGGAGGACGCCCGGATATTTGGAACACTGCTTTAATGACAGAGCCATTGTTCAATAAAAATAATATTCTTTGCTTCGGAGACTTGAAGGTAATAGCAGTTACCTGTGACATGTAACAAGAGTTTGCCATACAGCTTAAAAGAAACAAAAGAACATTTTATTTCACATAAACTATGTAAAAACGTCCAGGGTAACAAAGGGAACTTGCTGAGCTTTTCCTCATAGTCAATCTATACTTTTTTGAAGCATATATAAACTCTAAGTGGTGTCTGGCAGGGACATGGCACAGCTCTGTTTTCTATTGTTTCAGAAGAAGAAACTACAACCTAGTTCAGAACCCTAACAGTTAACGCTTTTGTCTTCTCTAAAACCCAATTACATTCTTCTCTTCAAAATATAAAAATTAAATTTTGTTCTAAATGATGTTTAGCAACATTTTGCATTCCCTCAAAATTTTATACACATTTTAATGGAAGTACTTTCCATTATTGAATGTGTAACATTAGACTAAAATCATAAACCAAAAGTTAATAAGCTTTGAGACTGTGATGATTATTGTATGCATAATGCTATATATCCATACACCCTCAATGATAATACTGTAACCTACTTTGGAGAAATAAACAATTGGTATTCAACGTACAAAAATACTTTTTTTTTTTTTTTTCTTTGTTGGGGGGGAAGGTGAAGAGAGAGCACATGGGCAAGGACTATAATTCATTCAGATTAGTTCCATTAACTGCCTTTTACAAACCATTTCAAACAAACGAAATAAAGACAAACGAAAGAAAAGAAGCCATCTGCACAATTAAATGGTCAGTCAGCACATTTCACTTACATAAGCCATATTACTGAACAATGTAAACACTATCTCCCTGAGCTGACATCCTGGCAAAAAAAAATACGCATCTTTCATGTGTTTGAGGTTAAAGTTGCTGTGAAGTGGTATACCTTGCTCTACAGAAGAGCGCAAACATATACTTTACCTATGAAGTAGTGGGAAGGAAACAGACCCTCTCAGCGCTGTTCTGTTTGTGAGCAAGATTAAAAAGGAGGAAGCTTAAAACATGAAAAATGCAGCAATCAGGATCTTGTCTCCCACTTCCCCCCCCGACTTGGTACAGATGTGAGTTAAAAGACAAACAAGGAGGAAGAAAAATGCATGTGATAACAGAAGGCAGCTATCCGTTGTGAAACACACACAGTTACTGCCTCCTGAAAAAGCTCATTGTTTGATTCTGAGAAATGTTTTTGGCAGTCAGGTTTTCTGAACTTCTTAATTATGGACAATTTGCTTTCTCCCACCACCTAGATTATTAAACTGGCTGATTTATTTAAAATGAGCCTTTTAGCCTTTTGAATATAGAAAAAAAAAAAAACATTATTAAACCATATGACTCAGGCATGTACCATAATTTTTTCCAGCAACAAAACAAAAGGTCAAAGGCTGAGCTTAGAATTGACAGGTTAGCTGTGCTGTAAATCAATACTAGCCTTTGTTGACCACAGCGATCGCTTTATGGATAAAGGTCAAATCATTTAGAAGGTTCAAAGAATAGTAATGAAACCTCATGCTTAAATTCTTCCGATTTTCTACACCCCCAAAATATACTTCTCCTGTATTAGTCCTCTACTGAACATAAAGATGAAATGATAAACTATAAATCATTCAGTTACCAGTCATAAAAGGGAAAGAGACAGAAATCATCATCCATAAACTCTAAAAGTTCCCCTGACACCAGAAATTAAGAGGATGATGCCTTTCCCTGCTGGCCTAAGAGAGTGATTACTCGCGCTGTGCTGGTGCTGTAAAATACCACTTAATTTGGAATTCACCATGAGACTACTAATTGGGTCAACAGCCAGAAAGTGAAAGTCAGCAGTGACAGTCTGCCACTCAAGCATGCTTTTGCTATCCGCTTCGAGAAATTTTATGCATCTGAAAGGAGCCACTAGCAACGGGATGCAGCTGCAATTACAGGAGGAGAAGCGATGACTGGAGCACTACTGCCCGAACCTCTATGGAAGGATGTGGGGTCTCTACATTGCAAACCCTTTGGTACCCAGCTTACGTTTGATATGTATGTATGTAATGTTTAATGTACTACCCTGATTGTCCCATGACAAAGCAGTGCTCTGAGCCAGGTCAAACAGGAGAAAGTTCAGGACTAGGCTAGAAGACAGCATCTATTTTGAGAACAGAAGCGTCTCAATGAATCCAGAGTAGCTCTGACTGTCCTTTGTGAGACAGAAACATGTTCATTGTCTACCCTGAAAAGACAGAGCTAATTCATGCAGATGCCATCTTGAGATAAATCGCTGCAAATTATTAGACAAAATTAAACCACAAAACATTTAATTATATAACCTTCAGAGAGTCATCACTGGTTCTTCCATCAGTAAAAATTCTGCAATTCCAGAATTTTACTGTGTTTCCAGTGTTTACTTTGCGAATGCATTCAGAAAGGCAGTGCCTTGTCTGATCATTTCTTTTGATCTATTGAAGTTTTATTAGTTTCAACAATTTTTTGCTACTGGCTTAGCATTCTGATTAATTATCATTCAGCTTCTTGCCTATTGACAGATTCCTATCAGCAAGACTGTAAGCCACTTTGTCACTACACTGCAGGGGAGGGAGAGGCTTTCTCCTGTATTTTCTCACCTTGGCAATCCCAGATTTAGGATTCGGAAAAAAGACAAATGCTTTCCTCTCAGTTTTGATGAAGGTCAGCAGCAGGAATTTGTCCCTTCCTGGAAAGTCCCGTACTATTATTATTTTACACTTCGCTGGAATCAGTCAAGAAAGGTTAAAAAGTCTGAGGTTCTCTCTGAGGTCAGAAACATCAAGAAGTGAGTAACCCCCATGTAAGTGCACGGTCTTACCGTGAGGTCTCAAAAGCTCTCCTCCCACTGTTTTGCTATTGTTTAATGCATTTCTGCCCATCGTGTCAATGTAACTTATAAATGATTTGTACGTCTTTCAGGAAGGTTATCTTCTCTTTATAGCAAAACTGTCCGAAATACAATTGTGTGCAACCTGATTCAAAGGTCATACCCTTATATGCAACTATTAAAAAGATTTAAACAAGCCTCTTAAGCTCAGTCTTTACGTGCCACATGCCCTGCTGGAATCACTGCGTTTTCTTCCTCGTTTAAAAACCAGCAACAAAATTCCTAACCTGGCTGTAGGATAGGGCTGTCAGTTCATGACAGACCTCACGCACAGATTACCTTAAAATGGAAACATCCATTTAAAACAGACAGGCACTATTTAAAAAAGAAGGAGAAGAAAAAAAAAATTAATCTTCCTGCTGTTTTCCAAAAGCATTCCAACGAGGTTACTTACATTGCTTTGAAATTGGTTTGAGTTATGGGAAGGCCACAGCCCGAGACCGGCAGCTGAGACAGCAACAGAGATGAAAGTTTTTTAGCTTCCAGATTCAAGGGGGAACACAGCTGCTACAGCTGGTCCTCTCAGATCTCAACACTTACTGTAGCAATCGAGAAAGCGATAATGTTTTGTCTCTTGGTTTGAAGAATGCATTAATAAAAACAGTCCTTAAATAGAATGAAAAAAACCACACCAAAATAATTAATCAAACACTAGGCTTTTAGCTCTGGAAATTGAAGTAGGCTGATTTTAGGGAAATTGGGTTCTGTTACATACTGAATTACCACCTCCGCATGAAACTGCCATTGGTGTGAGTCAATACTTACTATTTTATTTTTTTTAAAAAAGACCAGTGTTTGTTTATGTTAACCCCACAATTTTTTTTACAGATATACGGCAGCATACATATGAAATAATTACAGAAGTTTCTTGTAGAATGTTAGAAAAAATTACATTAAACGTTGATCTAGGCAGATATCATGGGCAAGTGTGATATAAAGAACATTTTCAAGACAACCCATCAATAATAACTTAAGAGGAAAGGAATGGAGAACTTTAAGATCACTGTTCAGTAGTTGCTGAGCCCTCAACACACAAATGGTTGTGTGATACTATACATTCCCCTTTGGGATGTTCATGAAAAAGTCAGGGGGTGGGGGAGAGAAAACACATGAATATAGATCATGGAAAAAATAAGCATCCTGTTCCATACATATGATTTCAACAACACCGCTAATTTCAGAACTTATCTACAAACAAGTACTGGTTTTAAAGCAAAATGGTAGCATGGTTACAGTTGTTAAAGTTTTTAAGTCTATTTAACCAACATGAAATTCATATTATTTTCACTGATATTATCTAGATGCTGGAAGAGAAAATAACTTCATCAAACCAGAAGAAAGCGTCAAACCAGAACCTCAAATCCGAGTTTTCAGGCTGAGTTTATAAAAAGGTTTCCATCCCCAGCTGAGAACAATGCAAACTGCTGAACATAAAATAATAATAATAAAGATGATGACACTAGTTCAAATTTAGGTGTTCAAACATGACCAAAGCAACTTTGGGAATTTGCCTTCTGTAGTGTTGCATTCTTTGCCAGTGTCCTGGTTTCGGCTGGAATGGAATTAATTGTCTTCATAGTAGCTTGTACGGTGCTGTGTTTTGGCTCTGTGCTGAAAGCAGTATTGATAACACGGGGATGTCTCAGCTATTGCGGAGCAGTGCTTGCGCAGCACCAACCCCTTTTTCTGCTCCTCACCCTGCCCCGCCAGTGAGAGGGTTGCGAGTAGGCCAGAGATTGGGAGGGGACACAGCTGGGACAGCTGACCCCAACTGACCAAAGGGATGTCAAAGACCACATGGCATCATGCTCAGCAATAAAAGCTGGAGAGAAGGAGAATGTGGGGACATTTGGAGTGATGGCGTTTGTCTTCCCAAGTCACAGTTATGCATCCCCTGCTCTGCCAGTGGGAAACAGTGAATGAATTCCTTATTTTGCTTTGCTTACGCATGCAGCTTTTGCTTTACCTATTAAACTGTCTTGATCTCAACCCATGAGTTTTCTCACGTTGACCCTTCTGACTCTCTCCTCCATCCCACTGGGGAGACTGAATAAGCGGTCTACTGGGGTTAACCCAGTAGTCAGCAACCAGGAGTTTGTCAAAAAATAAACGCCCTCTTCAAAAATCACCCTCTTCAAAAAATACACCAACGGTTTCTTCAAAAAACACCTCCAGTCACCGGTAGGAGTATTTTGTACTGTGTTTTAGACAGTTTTATGAAGGAAATGTACCTCAAATGTGGTTTTTCCTCTTTTTAATTAAAAAAAAAAATCTTTTTAAAAGAAGATTGGTTATTATTTTGTATGGAAATTTTTCTGGAAGAAAATTATCTATAGCCAAAATTACAGAAAAGCTTGAGGATTGAAATTCAACGGTAGTTGAAAGATGATACAATGATACTGCATCAGACTTACCAGAAAACTATTTTTTCTTTCTTCAGTCATCGAAAATATAGCTTATGAAGCTGGTGACTCCTCTGCCATCAGCCAAAGAACTAACAAAATTTTCTTGTATCTGAAATTACCCCAATTTAGTTTTAAATGCTTGCATGTTTTTTTTATAAACTCATCACTAGCTATGATAAAAGCCTTCAGGACTTCATTCACAAATTCTCTCTCTTTCCCAATAGCAAAAAAGCTGAAAGCAGATAACCACTACACAGGCAGTTGGAAATCAATATGAACTAAAAGCTGCAAGTCAGTATGCAGAGAAACCCACATTTAGACAGTCAAAAATCCAGAACTATTTACTGACAATTTGCTTGTTAACTGTCATATGATCAGTGTTGGCTTACGTCACAGGATGGATGATGGAATTTTACAAAATCATAATTCTCGGTTCATGATAAACAATTGAAACAGTAAATAAATAAAAAGTCCTCTCAACAGTAAACGTCATTTAAGAACAACCAAGCAACAATATGGCATAAACTACTGTTGTAACACAAAGAAACTTCGTATGTTTCATTCTGTATCATACATATAAGTCTTAAATTATGTTTTGATTGAATATCCTGAAGAAATCTGTCTGGTCTGAAATGAATCCAATCATGTTTTTCTCCATAAAGCAGGCTTTAAAATAAACAGAAATGAACCCTTTTTTTTTTTTTCCTTTCCTGTTACTAAATAATGGACTTAAAAAAAAAAAAAAAAAGGCAAAATCTCTGTCTCTGTAAAAGGATTTTGTACGTTTTATTGCAGATGCTCAAGAAATGAACTTCAGAGAAGTTAGTGATAAATAATTATTATATACTTTCAAATGGCAGGTGCAAATGCTTGAAGCTTTTGTTGCTGCACTGTGGGAAGTGATTCATTTTCATGTTGCTGGTTTTAATTAGCCTATATTTGGAAAACGGATTTCAGATAAATGGCTTTCAGATACATTCTCCAATTTTAAGTTTAAAGAGGTAGACAGGAAAAAAAAAGCACAACTTTCCTGAGAAATGCAGACATATGAGGTAAATATTATTTAGTTTATAGTAGGATTCTGGACCTAATTAAATCAACAATTGGCTATTGTAGGTCTAGAATTTCTTTCTAATCTTCAAAAGTATGTTTCTTTCTAGCTAGCAACTGGCTCCCATAATTTGGACTTTCGAACTTCAAGCTTTAAAAACTTTCTGTATCAATATGAGTAGCACTACCGGTACTTCAGTGCAAAAGACAAAGCCTCCACTGAAATGGGTTCACCACATCCAGTAGTCTGTAAAGAAGCATCATATAATTTATATCAGTTGTTATATATAGCAAATGGTGCAAACATCTAAGCAGAGATCATGAAGAACTAGCTACAGCCAGAAGCAAGAGACAGTGTCACAGAAGCCAGAGCAGAGCAGGTCCTACAAACATGAGGAGACTCAGAGAACACCTGGCCCTGACAGGGAGAAAGCTGGGGAAGTCTGTGAAAGCTTGTTTTCCCATAGGATCCGTCTGCAGTTCACACTGCTCATGCTATATAACTCCTCTAGAGGTAGACTAGACTTCAGAAAAAAACTAGCAAACGAGTACCATGTAAAGGACAAAACAATCACAGAGCGGATCGCACCCAACAGCTCTTTAGTCTTCCTACAGAAGACTGCTACTTTACGCTAGTTTTGTATTTAGTTAAAACCTAAGTTTCCAGTAGCAGCCAGACTTGGTTCTCATCACTTGTATTCCTGGCCAGCCAGGGATGACTTTACAGAACATTATTATGGTGCACAGATATTCGTAGCAATTTTAAAAGAACTATAATGTTTAGTCTCATACGTTGCATTTTACATCCAGACGCAGCTGCAAATCTTGGATGAGGAATAAATATCTAAACAAAGTCTTTTAATTCAGAGGGCTAGAATATTAACATGTCATGACCTTAATAAATCCTTTGAACATTTGGCATTAAAATACTATCCCCTAAAGGTCCAGCAGTGAAGCAGGTTTGAAAGAAATACCATTGAGACTGTTCTGCCTTACCAGGAATAACTGTTATTTCACTTCTATATTCCTTCTGAAAATCAAGGGTAGCATCAGGTAATTCCATTTGGCTACTGAACATTAAATGCAATGTTCTCACTTAGGAATGCTTCAAGAAAATTACATTACCTCCTTCTTCAGAATTGACATTTGGGATATATCCAACAGTTGACTGCCACAACTCATGAAGAATATTAGTATTTAAAACCAAAACAAAATCTCTGTGACTTCAGTGGAAGCACTGGAGGAAATACTAAGAAATACTCTTCTATTTTCTCAATCCTTACTTAGATCTATTAACATTAATCCATTACATTATTATTAGATCATTCCTTACCAACAAAATTTTACGTTTTCAAAATAAAGCACCTAACCTTCCTAAGCTTAAAATAACTGAAAACAATATGGTTAGAGTGCATGACAGCAAAATTCACATGTTTGAGTGTCATGCTAGAAAAATTACAACTTCAGAAAATTTGGTAAAACCATCTCTGAAACTTTAAATGAAATGGAAGGAACTAGTCTAAAATGATGCTATTTAATTTACTCAATTACCACTTCGAATTCAGAAATTAGCATCAACCAATTTTAAGAAGAGAATCCTATTAATTACACATTTATTGGAATTCTGGGTCAGAATTAGATATCCATGAGGCACTATCAGCAAACAGACAAGAGCTCATACCCCAGTGAAAATTGGCTTTTACAGCCATCATCTTTACAAAGTGAGGGTCATTATTGGTAAAGCTGCCATGCTTTAGAACTCATCACACATAAAGGAGATAACCCTAGGAAACTTTTCAGAGAGCACAGCAGCATTTAGCTTGCGTGTCCCAAGCAGTCGTAAGCATGAATTCAGAAGATGCTTACCTTAGCTGGGACAGTGCTAATTGCGAGTCCCCACAATAATAAAAAAGTAGACAATTAATAAAAGCATGGGCTACCAGCAACTTGACAGAGCATTTTTGAAATCTTTATTTGGGTTAAGAACAAAAATTCTGCTGAAATTTTGTAGATCTGGGTCTTAGACATCACCTGCACAATTAAAGTCACTATTTTAAAATACTTGTTTCCTTTTTGGCAAACGTAAGCAGGATATTAATTAAAATTGCGACATCACCATCACCTACAGCACATAATTTGCTATTGCTTTTACAGAATTTTGTGGGCAGCAGTAAAACTGTAAATAATTATGCCAATGCCACACTACTGCTGAGTCAAATGCCTGAAAATAAATCCAAGCATTAAGAAAGTCAGGAAATACCACTATTTGTGGGAAAGCATGACCTAAAATCTGTTGTTACTGTGGGCAACCATGACCAAAAACTTGAAACTGGGGGGGAAAATAGTAATGGATTGGAAGATGGAAGTGAACAGCAGACACAAAACTTTGTCTGTTTTTTTATTTCTCAAGAGGCTTTGCTATGGGAAAGCAGTTGAAAGCTCCTTCTCATCTCACCCTCAGTGTGCAAAGACTAATACTGGCTAAGACTAATACTGGCTAAAACTAAATCTATGAAGTGCTCAACAAGGATCTGATCAATGCTAGATGCCAAACCTAACAATTGGTATGACAAGGATATTGGGCTTTGCATAAGGTTACGGCCTCCAGAATTTTGTCTACCATGTTTTGAAGATCTCCCTATAAAATTAATTCTTTTATTCAGACCAAGCAGACTGTTCTCCAAGTGGATGATCTTAATGTTTCTTTTCTAAGAAAATTCATTAAAATAATGGTCTCCGTAATAAACTGATTTAGACTGAAGTTTAACAAACTAATGGAGAAGTACTTGATTAAAGTCAATACTAAAGGTGGTACAGGTATTGACTTTATTGTGTTTTTGCTCGTGTTCCTACAAAATCTGCTAACCCTAAACAGATTACAAAAGCAAGTGAACAGGATAATACAATTTGTCACAGACCTTATCATTGCACTCCAAATATGTGCATTAGGAGCAGAAAAATAAAAAGCTTCAGATCAGATGTTAGGACAAAGGTAGAATTACAGTAATTACATGTCAGACAGACTTTTTCATTAAGTACCCCTTACTTTTTTTCTTTTTTTTTTTTTCTTTTTTTTTTATTTTTTTTCCCCCTGAAAAGCCTACAATATTGAGATATTCTAAGTAGGTGGAGTCCCAACTCCATTTCCAGGCCACACAGAATCCATCTGAAGTACCAGACATTTAAAAATGTCATCTCTAAAAGAAAGTAACATAAAGAACAAAATACAAGATAATCTTACTGGTTAACATCTGGTATACGTGACTACTTTTTTTTTCCAAATAAGTTCTCCACCAAAAACTACAACATTAACCACGCGTATTTCTTTCATAACTAAGCATTTCTTATAGATATTACAATTATGTCACAAATGTTCTGCATTATTTATAACATGAGTCTAAGGCCTATTCCTATGGTTAAAACAGCCGTTCTGCAAATCAGTGAAATATTTTAATTTGGTGCAAGAAGCTGGACAATGAAACAGCACTTCTGGTAGGAAGTCAAACTTTTTGATGCTTTCTACCAATTTGCAGCTACCCCTGAAGCCATTTCAAGATCTTGTTTAGAACTACATCGCATTTATATTTAAGGTAAGTGTTTTAATATATTTTAAGAAAGGTTGAAAAGATCATTTATCAAAACACTGTTTTCCACTCAAAATGTATTTGGCTGACTCAGTCATTCCCAATTAAATCACATTCATTAGCATTCTGATTGTTCCTTTTTCTTTTAACAGTTATTTTCATTTATGTTCTATGAAGACTATTTTTTAAACATTATTAACACTGTAGATGATACAGTAAATATTTTTCAGCACACTAACAAGAGAACAACCTATGTATCTTTTCAAAGGAAACAAATTCTGAGAGAAGAATCTATCTATAAGCAATCCAAGAGTCACCAACATGAATGGCAATATGACAGCTCGGGTCCCTGACTTTAACCCTGGAAAATGCTAATATTTTAAGTCTTATAATTTCATATTATTTGCCTTCATTTCAACAATCTTCTGACAATGAGTGCAGCTATTAAATGAAAGCCGGCAAATGAGCATTTGCTATTCATTTACAACCCCAAAGTTTACACCATCTAAGTAAATAAATTGCATGCTTTCAACAGAGATAATAAAACTATCATTAATTTCAATCAACAATATATTTTAATCACAGACCTACACTTAACTTCATAACTTGCCCACAATTTCAAAAGCATTTATCATTGTCATCATGTGTATTTATTTTTAGACCTCAATCCTGTAAAGATTTATGTACTAGAAACATGTTCCCTTAATTCCCTTCAAAAGAAGCCACGATTTGTATTTTAAGTTCGTAATACGTACTTAGAACTCTGAAATAGAATTAAATTATAATGCAATGCATTTCAGTTTTTTAAAGTAAGTTAAAGTAAATTCAGTAAACTATTTTTAGTGGGTTTTGATTTTTTGATTTAAAATATTTAGAAGGTCTATCACTTCTTTTCTTGGTTTCAGATGGTAAGACGACAGACATGGAAATCACGGCTGCTTTTGGCTACATACAGAAATGATGATCAACAGTTTAATGTGGACTCTGAAATTTACAGAATGGGCACACACCTTGTAAGTTCAAACAAGAAAATCAGTTAAAGAATCAGAAATGCATTGCCATTTCCCAGCCCGAAAGAACTAGGCACTGATACAACCATACACCAAGGCAGTGCCAGCAGCTGGCCCACAAGGCTACAGCAGTCAATTCTTCCAACCTGTGGAGGATATCAACTCACAGCCAGCTCTTGAAAAACAGTTTACCCCTTTGTTATTTAAAGGCAGGCTCTTTTTCCATCTAGGTACTCTCTTCTGGTAGCCAAGGATCTTGGATCTCATGGATCCACAAGTTAAGCAACTACATTGCCTTTAACAAGGCAAACACAGTAATTTATAATGCACAACTAACAAAGATCATACACAAGTCCCAATGGTTAATAAAACATTCATAAGATGACAGTGATTTTGTGTTACTGACATAAATGTTCCATTTGAATGAACACAAATGTCAGCATTCAGATACAACTTCCGTAGATATTTAAAAATATTACAGCAGAAACAAAACTGAATTTGGACATGCTGTGTCTTCTAAACTATTTTGTACCTCAGCTGAAACTCAGCCTGTGAGGCACTATGATGCAGACAGGTGAGCTTCACCATACTGGAATAACCACTTAATGCAAACACAGAAAGGTAAGAGAAACATTACAGGAATATTTCAGCAAAACGAGTCTGACCATCTCTCATAATTATCTGCACAACTCAACCAGAAAAGAAGATAGAACCTGCATTGTTTAGCAAAGCTTATACGCTTCGTTTCAGACTTGCAAAATAACCCAACCCATCTATTTTAATTTCACAAAAAAAATGTATGTAGCATTAGTCTAAAGTATTTAAGGGATTTCATATCTTAAAGATTATTTCTGTATAGTATTAAAATAAAAAAAAATATGTAATTTTTAATTATAGACCATTCATAAATAATCATATAGCAGAAACCATATTTGAAAGAAGTAAAGACCAAAGTCCTCATGATATTGTGAGCATATCAAGGGAAAGAGAAGGCAAAACAGATTTTTCAAATTTTTTTTAATGAAGGGTTTGTAGACTGTGAGGCAAACGGCTGCAGACTTAAAGAGTAAAAATGGGGATGGAGGAAGATATGGCAAAATGGAGCGTAGTTCAGTGGAACATGAAAAGGAGAGAGAGAAAGTAAATCTTGCCAAGAAAATGGGATGGCCACTAAACAGACCTAGAGAAAATGACAGGAAATGTGTTTAGAAATTAGGTAACAGACACTGAAAGAAACCATGGGACTAGAATGTCACCTGTTCCCTCACAGCAGACAGGGGACTGAAGATGGGCAGAAGAAAGCAGAAGAGCCACCTGTTCTTGATAAAATTTTCTCTTTGGCTGTGAAACAATCACACATAAATTAGAAGCAATGTCTTTTCCCTCCTAAAAAGCACACTAATGTGATTAATGTGCAAAATTTTAAAACCAATCCCAATCACACTGAACATAGTTGAGAATAACTCAGAAATTTGAGTACTCTCCTACATGAGAGTAATACATTCTAGTATTTTAGAATTTGCAGCTCGGAGTAATAGCAATTGAGCTCTCTGGCTTAACATTTATTGCATGTAGGAGAGTGCTTGTACTGATTTGAAAAGAGCGCTAAGTGAAAGTTATAGCCCTTTCATTAAAGCATGTGATGGCTATTGTCCAAAAGGACCTGAGCACTGCTCTTATCTCTAATTAAAATATAAAATTTGATTCTCTGTATCTGTCAATTTAGAAAACATACGACTTCTGAAGCATCAAAGGATACCGCAAGTAGAAAACGCATTAGAGCTCAGAACAGCAACGACTGCCAGCGAGCCGTCCTGCAGTTCATCATCTCAGAGTTAATATGTTGTCATTCCAGCAGCAGCATACAGTGAGCATACTTGCAAAAAATACTTCAGGAAACAAATGACAGTTGACAACATACTTTTCTTTTATATGTATATATGAAAGAGACCAGGAGAGATGGAAAGACACAACAGGAGAGTTAACATCCTAAGTAAAAGAAGGGGAGTGCATATATTTTGCTTAACATTCATGATAGTTTTTCCTAGAAGGCGGTCTCTCAGACAACTGATTTGTGGAGTTCTGCCAAGGACTAATGAGGCAAAAAGTTTCACCCACTGGGATACTATTCTTTTTAGGTTAAAAAGAAATAGAAAACTGAAAAGTGGACAAAAAACCTGCTCCTCCAGTCAGTCTTCAGCAACATCTCCACTGCAGGACACATCAGGGTGGACATTGCCATAATAAGTAACAATTTTATATGTAAAGCACCTCATGTGTCTACGGAGTATTAGGCTGTATCTTGAATTACTGGTAATTATTTATGTAAAAACATATTTCATAAGATTATAATTTCGTGCAAGAGTCTTGCATGAAGTTGCAACTATTTGAACCTGAAGGTGCCTTTATGTTGCCTGAAAGTACAATGGAACTGCTACAAAAGCAATCTGGCCTACCAGCATGAAGTGGGCCTCACTCGCCAGGCAAGACCTACAGTCCTCTAAGGTTCAAAACGAGCAAAGGCCATTTATCCCACTACTAAAAGGTTTCACTCATCTACAGATCAGTGATTTTACACAAAGTACCAGAAGCCAAATCACACGCCATCACAGATGTGCATAGAAATTTCAAGACTAACTCCATGATTGCCTGGAGGACTCCTCCTCTATCCAGGAACTGGTTAGAAAGAGATGTTGTAATATTTACATTTGCTGAGATGATGAAAGAGCAGTGAGGGATGATGGAGTATACGACTTTGGAATTTAGACTGTGATTTAGTGAATTTTGCATGAACAAAGCATTCTGAAATCAGCGCCTGCCACATGGATCACTGGTGATTCAGAAAATATTTCAGTGGAAAAGATATACACATAGGCCCTTGTTAGCATTTTGGCAACAGATCATGGCAGTTTTTCTGCCAGACGTGCAAAAGCTGAACTGGCATAACATCATGCTACACACTGTACATTCTGCACGTATCTTTCAGCTGTGATTGCTCTGGTATAACAAATGGCATCTGAGAACCCATAAATATCAGTAAACAGTTCCAGCCTACTAATAGCTTGTCTCTCTCTTTAATTTGGCATTTCGCAAAAATAATCAGGCTGTTTCTGCTGTTCTGAACAGAGAGTATTTGCTTTTGGGAAAGACAGACAGAAAGGCATAAAATAAAATTAAAAAAAAAATAAAAAAGGGAAAAAAAAAAGGACACAATTCAAGAATAGTAAGATGCCCAACTTGCTTTTTCTGAAACCACTGAATATATGCAGAATTCAGCTCCTGTCCAACAAACTATACATGTAACTGAGTGATTGAGTGCAACTAGGATAAAACAGATGGCTTGACTTTTTGCTGCTACTTCCAAGCAGGAAACATTAACAGCCACATGTTGTCCACAGGCCACTAGGTAAGGTGGGGCGAGACCTGTGGCAAACCCTCTACTTCAGTACAACACACTTTCATTTTTTATCTGCGTCGCTGTTGCAAGCCCAGCAGCATATATAGGAGAAGTCTAAATCTTCTTCCATCCAGTGCTCAAGCTCATTAAATGTCACAAAATGTTTCCAAATAGAGAAAGCAGAAAGGGCAAGGTTCATAATAGGATTTACAGAACAAAACATCCCTTTCACTCACTGTAACTTGGGAGAACACTTACAACAAAATGAAAAAAAAAAAAAAAACAAACAACCTAAATAAACCGTGGAAGAAGTTCAGTCATCTGACTGCCCTAAAAGCTCTTAAACAAAACCGATAAAGCTAACCTATTAATCCTCCATCAGGACTACTGTAGAAATAGTAATTTATGCAGCCCCCCTGGTTACTCTGATGTCTTTATCTGTGGAAGTGCAGTGACCCCTAAACGTCTTTGACCTACTAAGTGCTAACAGATCAAACACTCAACAGCTTTTAATATATTTTCAGATTTAAGAGTCCTTCTAATCAGATGCTGACTCTTGAGTTCTCCAGCAATGAATATTTCATAATACTCAGCCAAATACCGTTACAGTCAGAAAGTATCAGCTCCTGTGGATTGTATGCAATATATTCTCTGCATACAATTATAATAATTTTGTTTCCAAAATTCTTATCATTTGGCAGTATCAAGTGATTGGCAGGAATAAGACCAGGCATGGTAATAACACTTAAATAATAAATTACTCTGAAAAATATATGGAAATTATTTCCTTAGAAATAATTCTTTATACCTGAAAGGTACACTTGATATATTACATTCAGAAGTTTATACTGATAGAAAGCATGAAGTGAAATGTTGAACTTTTTTGACTGTAATTCCATGTCTGTATGTTTATCATACTGGCAAGGAAATAAACTGTTTTTTACCACAGCTCCAGATGTGGCATCATTTTACAAAAATAAACATATTTAATTATAAATTGACCTACTCTACTGCAATAAAAATTAAAAAAAAAAAAAAGATTTAGTAGTGCAATCAAACAAAAGCAGAGGGGAAATGAATGTTAAAGATTATCCAATACAAAAAACTAATGACCATAAAAGAGATAATTTTCTTAGGTTTTTGTTTTCAATTATCAAAGCAAAAAGTAACAGGATCAATCTAACCAAGGATAATAATCATTTTAAGTTTTATAAAAATACTTATTCACATTAATATTCAGTTCTGCAAGTTTCCTTTATATGATAACCAAGTGTTTATAAGGGTTTCGTAAGGAAGAATGAAGAAAAGATCAAGACAAAGGTTCGTTACAAGCCACTAAAATCTGTCCTGAAGAGAAAGACTGCCATTCACTGCAGTAAACTATTCTAAACATAACCCAGCAGATGCTCCTTCCTTTGGTTCGCTTCTACTGTCAGGGGAAGTACAACATTATTTCAAGTGTCTCTCTACCTGGCAGAAATTAAATGTTAATAATGTTTAATGACTCATTTTCCAGTTAGTCTACTACTTGAATGCAAAAATACTATGCTAAGTAAAATCCTTCCAAACATGCATAGTTAATAAATCCACAGTATTCAAAATAGGAATTGAGAAGGCAAACACAATTTGCAATATGTGCCAGTAAGTAGCTTACCGTCTCATGAACTCAGATTTGATGATTGTTTTGTTAGTTTTTCAAGCCAAAAATTGCTTGCACTTTAGCAGTTTGCCAGAGAGAGAACAAACTCTAGTATCTTATGAAGTGCAACAACTGAAGAACACGCAAGTGCATATCTGAATGAAACAATTATACAATGTCACTAAGCTGAGTTAACAATAAATAACCAATTCTCTTTGAAAGATGCATTACTGCTCTCTGTTATTTTTATTACAGAAAATACGTTACCTTTTGAACAACATTTTATTGAATTATTTTTCTCCAAGCACATTTTAATAATACAACTTCAAATGGAAAAATGAGCTTGAACTTTGGGGTTCGTTCCCCCTCCACACACACTGGGAGGATTATGAAAAATTCACAACCTGATTTTTCCTTATTGTCTCATCTTGCTGAAACGAAACTAACTGCCTGCGTTCACTCACAATAGCTGTCTAAAAGGAAAGCTGTTAAAAGAAGAAAGCCTTCAACACATGATTTGCCACTACATACCTCACATTGTGACTTGCATTGAACAGGCTTGCAGGCTTCACTGAACCTCCTTCATCCTAAGTGTAGAAATAGGGTCCCAGAAGAAAAGAAACAGATAGCAGCAGCCATATTCTCTCTTTCTAATATATAGAACAAGCACTGCTTGGAAGCCAGAAGGGGAACGTGAGTTTTGATCTTTTGCTGAAGAATCCTCTCTCTGAAACCTGGATTTATAACTAATGAAGTTGCCCAACTAGTATTAGAGGTAGTAGTACTCTCTACTTTCTATGGCGGTAGCATCTTCTGCATTTCTGGGATGTATATGGAGTGAGAAAATAGCAGGAAGCACAAATAAGTAACTCCTTTGACATCTATATCTCAACAACAGTTACACCTTCACAGTAACTAAATCATTTTGTTCAAAGTAACTTTAAGAAAATTAGCAATGTGAAAAATAGCCCACGATGCCAATTTCCACAGCTATCTATTCAACACTTCACATAGTCTATGTTCAAAATATAAACTTATTTTTAATTGTTAGTGTTTAATTAAAACAGAGATTTTTCCAACTAAACATAGTCAGTCACATGGGAAGATTTTTTTAAGGCAAAAGGGGAACTTTTATCGAAACCGGCAGGCAGGTACGTGCAGCCTTCATTTGTGCATTTGAAATCATCATTCCAGTAAAGTCCTGATGAAAATAAACTTGAAATACTTCTGAACATTGTTGTTCACTGCTGTGAAGAAGGGCAATTATGTATTTCACTAACACTGCAAACGCAAAAATTCTCATACTAACCTAAAGGAAGTCTGCTGCAGTAGGCTTGTCACGGGAAAATCATAATGGCTACTAAGTTCAGGAGCTTTAATTGTTGTCCTCCAGGGCTGCAGGGTTCGCTTGGAAGAGCGGTGTGCCACCCGTCCCTGAGGATGGCCACTCCGCCTGCTGAATGGCAGGGAGAGATTGCTGCAGGGCTGCGGGCTGTGATGCCTCTCGCTCAGTAGAGTTGCCATCGCTGTCTGCAGACTTCCAAGACATTTTTGGATTTGTATAAGTAGAGGCGAAGGAATAAAAGCCAAATGGAGGAAAACAGCACACAAGGAAGTCTTATTAAAAAGCAAATTTCTTAGGCTGTCATTTTATCAACTACGTCCTTAGTTACACACAAAGAACAAACAACAAGATCTGAAACCAGCAATACATCACATATGACATTATTCTAGTTATTACAGGTATTGAATCAGTTTTAGATTTACTGGATGGGTGGCAGTAAAAAATTCACTTCTAGATTGCCTTCTCAGAAGGTACGTACATCAAGAACTACAAATAGATGAAGGAAAAGCGTATCAACAGAGGAGAAACCAAGAGAATTTCAGCAAGCCAAGGACAAAGGGCAGGATGTCAAGCCAGACAAAAACTAAAATTCATTTGTGCAAAAACTCTCTCTTGCCATATTAAGTAGTGATTGCATCTTGGCAATGTTCACAGGCAGAAACGAGACTGNACTTTTTAAAAAAAAAAAAAAAAAAAAAAAAAAAAGACACTGTCCAGTTCAAAACCAAGGCAAACTTGTAACGATCTGGCTAAAAGGAAGTTGTTTTGTTCTAGCTCATTTGAGATGGGCAGCTGCAGGAGACAAAACTGATGTCTCTTCAAATATTTGAATTCAGAAAATATATTTTTGGACTTGAAAGAATGTACTTTCCAAATCCTGGAAAAAATGGCTTTTCCTGTAGATGAAAGGGGCAAAGCTTAGAACAGAGTAATAGACTTGAAATATTTGGCTTTTCTGACTAACAAGCAGATGTTTTCTAAAGTATTGCCAGGGTGTAAAAGACAGTCTGGTGAGCGCTAGCATCGCAAGCAAGTGGTTGAACTTGTGATCTTAGTCAAACATCTTATAGCAAGTCCCAGAAAGTGGTATGGTGGAAATCCAGAGCACAAACCAAAAACCTTCAGCTTTTTCTATGTATTAAGTCTCGCCCAATATCCAATCTGGTTTTATATCCCATTTAAAAGCAGATAAAACAACGAATACCTATCATTTATACCACATCTACTCAGCAAAACATTTGATTCTGCTACCTTAACATCAAGAAGGATATTGAAATAAGATCCATCACAAAGAGATTGTTGACACTGTATGTGAAGCAACGCCTTTTGTGCAAAAGTATAAAATATCATCGTCAGTAACTACACAGTAATCACATTTCTTTTGTGTTGTTAATTACTTCCCCTGATGTGGATATAACAGAATGCATGCTCAGTGCTTATGGGCTAATATTAGTTTCTTCCAAAAATACATTCAGATATTATTGACACAAGCATGTAACCCTTAGGTGACAAAACAGGATCTTTCTCTGTAGTAAATGGTATTACATTAATTCACTGATAACCAAATTTGCATGGACTGTGACTCTGAAACAAGTAAGAACTCTATGGTTCTAAGAAAGATAGAAGGTAAGTATTACTTGCATTGGCCTCCAAGTTGAAGCCTTTTAAAAAAATTAAATACCATAGAAAACAGAAAACCATTAGAAAAAAAATCATCTATGACACTAAACAAAATTTATCTTTAGTAAAATGAAAATTATTTAACTGTATTAAATGAAATGACAAACATCTAATTCAACATTTTAGAGATATCTTTCATGAAAGGCCCACGGTACAGATTTGGATAGCTTCAGTGTCCTCTTACCCCAATTTTGCAGCAAACACAATAGAACTATTCTCTTTAAGAAATAAAAATCACATATATTTCAGGATAATTAATGGAGTCTGGAAAAGTGATCCAAACTATTATGTGCTGTCTTCCATATAATTTATGTATTTTAAAAATCATACTCCCCCGCTGTAAAATAAACATGAAATGCCTTCATCTGACATTCAGCATAAGTGAAAACCTTCAGATATGAATCAATACTGTTGAGATTTTCCTCTTCATTTCAGTAGGTGATGACAAGTCATCCAGAAAGCAATCGCAGTGAGCTGCACACATGCTGGAATTGCAACCAAGCTCAGTTTTATTGTACTTCAGGGCCCGCAGCGTTTACACCATACCATCAATTTTCTCTTATTATAATATCATTATCAAAATTCAAAACACAACACTGATGTTCCTCAGACACGAATGCTACTCAACCTAAATAGTAATACTTTGCGGTAACGTGTATATTTTTATAACAAACATAAGCAGTAAAAACATAATAAAATCTTGAGATAACTTTGTTATTCTTCAAAAGACAAAGATATTTCTCTCTTGGATGAGACCAACAAATCCAGAAAGAACAAGCTGAGCCAAATGAAAAACTGGCAAGGAAGCTTAAAAGGGCATAAATTTAGCAGAGGTGAAGAATGCTTAGTCTCAATTTGAGAGTGTATGCACAGGTACATGGGCACACACATACGCACACAAAAAAGATCTTTTCTTTATCAGGCTCGCGCTTTATTCTCCAGGCTCAAACATGGCACCTCGCTAACTCACAGAGTGACAAGCCATCACATCAAAATACAATGTCTCTGGCTTGCCCGACCAAATATTGCATACACTCTGAATTGCCAGAAAATGGTTTCCGCAAGATGAAAGTCTATCTGAAATTGCTAGATGAAAATTCTATCTCACGCTCAGTGAGCAGACAAAAAATACTGAACATGCTCGAAAATGTGCACATTTAGCTGTATCTTCCCTGCATTATTTCACATAAATATTGGATTTGGGGTTTTGACAGTGGTTATTTGGGTTGGGTTTTTTTGGGAAAAAAAAAAAAAGTCATTAAGTTGAAGGAAGCATGGGAGACATGGAGATAGACAAAACCGACATTTGCTCTTATAAACTAGAATCCACTATTTGAATGCAAAGCATTAGCCAGGAAAGGGAGACATCAGATTCTTATGGGATTATTTCATACCATAGTACCTTCCAAACTTTATCCAATTCCTTGCTAGGCAAGTTTTCAGAGTTCAATAATGAGAAACAGCCTACCTACTTGGCCCAAGATGAGCGCCAGTCAGGTGCTGAGCGCCCTACGAACAGAGCCACAAGAACCTAAATATTCATATGGGCATGAATGCTGATTAGTTGGCAACACACTTTCAGAAGTTATTTTGTCCGACTTAGATAATTAACCACTCATCTAAATGCCCTCTAAGGAATTTCTGAATTCACACAAGATATATATCCATGTATAGCGGGAGGCCCCTAAGCGTATTTAAATACCCCAACCTTCTACCTTAAAGTTCACCTTTGTTTGTATAGCTTTTGTGAAATTCCACAATTACTCTTTCAGAAATGTACTTATCAAAAATGCTCCATTAATAGGGATAAATACAAACCAACCAACCTAATTACTGGAGCTACAAAATCAAACTAGAATCTAACATCCAAGCTCTAGATTCTTCACTTTGCATACCCTAATCAAAGTTTTAGAATTACACACACACACCCCCCAGTGATAACTCTGCTGTCCACAAAAGCTTGCCCTTGTGATGCTGGAATAGCAACCTTGATATCAGTGAAGTTAACTAATTAAACTTCATGTTAATCTTGCTGGCCAAAAACCAACAGAACTGTGACACACCAGCTCCACAATCTAGAAGGCAGATTTCAAAAGACAAGTCCATTTTTCCAGGAGTAGGGATCCACACAAGCTCTATGACTTACTCAGACTCAAAACTCTGAGAAGTTCATAAAAGCAGAATATAGGAAGAGTTACTTAGTAAAAAAACCCACTGGGTGTAACATTAAAATTTAGGAAGACTTCAAAACATGAATAGGTCTCTCTAATAGATCAATGGAACCTTACTATCTATGGAAGTACTAGGCATATTAAAATTATTCACAGCATGACATTAATTATTAATTATGTGGAAGATATAAGTGTACAATCTGTATGCATTAAGATATATAAGTAATTACTACAATGATAACAATTTCTAGCTGTATTTTTAATTATCTTATTGTGCAAGTTCTTACTTTGTTAATAAACAATCATGTATTCTGAAAAGAACACAGAAAAACTTTTACAATCCACTTTGTACAAAAAGTCTGTAATTCAGTAGTGAAAATAAGATTTTTTTTTTTTTTTTTAATTACAAATATTGTAAGAAAAAAATTTTGAAAGGTACTTCTTTATATGTTTTCCGTCTTCAAGCTTTCATCTTCCTTAGGCTGAATACCTGTATTATTCCTATCCCTTAAGGAAAAAAAAAAAAAAGGAAAAACACCAACAAAGGGGAAGGGACGGAGGGGAGGAGGGAGGGAGCAAGAAAACAACAGCTAAGCAAAAATTTCAGAGTCTGTAGTCTTTTCACCTGTATGGAAAGGAGAAGGACAGTTTTGGGTTTGCTTTTCCCCTTCCCCTTCTATTATAAATGATTGAGCTACAAAGAAAATAACTATGTGTGCCTCTACATATGTCATGTTTTATGTATCAACAAGCGTATACCTAGATGCCTAGGTATGCATTAAGGTTCACAGGTGTCTTCTATTGCGTTAACACTCACAAATATTTCCCACCGATTTTTGCATAAATAGCACTAACAAAAGGCCTGAATCTCACAAAGATTTCTCTTCTTTTCTTAATTCACATGGCATAATTCTCCCGGCAATGAGCTATTCAACATAACAATTCTCTCTCCCTTTAAAAAGATACCGGTCAGGAAGTTAGATACTGCATCAGGCAGCTACTAAACCAGACCACCCTCCTAGCCACCACATTAGATACCAGTCCCTTAGAAGTCGCTACTAAAACATTAAAAGCCAAGTCTGCAAAAAATTTATTCCAGCAGACAGGAATGGAAACATCTGACTTACTCTTGCTGTGGTGTACAGAACCAAGATTTTTCCTGTCATCTCAGCCGAGTCCATGCTGCGCCGGCAGACAATGGGACTATTCTGAGAACGACCCTATTAAACTGTGCAATTATAGCAAACTGCCTGCTGAAAAACGGATTTGTTTATGTGTAAGTCTAAACATTGTTTATCAATCAGATGGGAAGCGTCCTGCAGATAAATTTCCTCTCTAATTCCATGTACTAGGTTTTTCTCTTTCCAGAAGACTTTCCACAAGCTCCAGTTAACGTGATCAAAATGTGGTACTTCATTTCTTTTTCTTTCTTTAATCCCTGTTCTGTTTAGTAAAGCAGCTGACAAAGTCAGTTTACAGTACAAGCTTCAGCTCTGGCTTTGCTTTCTTCACATAGCCAAGACAAAACCCAAGTAAGTTGCTTTTTCAGCTTGGGTTAAACACATCACTGTGCTACTACAAAAGGCATCAGCTCTGAGACGATGTTTTATTATGTTCCTTTATACAATTTCAGTAACAGTTCAATTCTCGCTGGTTTGATCTATCAGCTGTCCTTTCCACCTCTGTGTGTTTCTTTCTGTGTTGCTCTCAAGAAATGACCTCACAAGTTTCAGCACATCAGGTCAAATGCTTTTGTTCATTTAATGCCTTCCTAAAATAAACAAATTTTTAATGGCATTCAGTAAGGTTAATTACTAGACATATACTCCACCCTTGTAGTAAGAGAAAAAATCAGATATTTGAAATCTTATTTAAATTAAGAAATTCAACCTAAGTTAATTCTTACAGTCTCCCTGTAAGATTTGTCTTTTTCAGACTTTCATCTCTACAGGTCAAAGATATTCTGGGAGCTGGGTATCAACCAGGCACACCATCAAGCACTGTGAACATCTCATTAAATAATCAACAATATAAGCTGTTACTTTCCAGATATGAACAGTTATTACCCTGTCTGGCTGGTTTCGTACAAGATAGTCTTTAACCTAAAGAGACAAAGCATTAGGATTTAGGCAGAAGAAACTCAGGTCATCTCAAAGAAAGCACCACATCAACAGGTACTATCTCTAGGCTAAGCCAAAGGAGTTGAATCAGAGATAAGGAAAGAGATTTAACAGTTTAATTTAATTAAACAATTGCATTAAAAAACCCTCTACTATACCTTGGAAAATACTCCATGGAACAGGATTGACAATAAAAGGACAGATTTTCGAAGCAATTTCTCTGCTGAGATGCGTTCCCTGCCACCCGTCTCTGCTTCTGAAGTTTCAATTTTGACATGTATTTAACCAAGCAAAGGCCCACAGTAAATACAAAATTTGAGTCAACAGCACTTGTGAGATAAAAAGTGTAAATACAAACACAAGGGGAAACCAGTAAAGAATACCACAATTAAACTGTACTTCTATTCTTTGAGCTGGATAGTCTCAGCACTAAGTGAAGCTATTTATCATTACCGCTGTTTCATACTAAACTATTCTGATAATCAGAAAAAGTAATAGCTTCCCTATATTTAACTCAAAGCTTTAGCTGAATTTGTGAAAGGGAGCCCTTAAAAAAACACAAACAAACCAACCACACAAAAAAAAACCCAAAACACCTGATGCAGATAAGTCTTTCTGAGAAAGAAAGTTTTTCCATTGAAAGCAGCTAAACAAAACTCAAGTACCAAACCTATTCCTGTCTAAAACTTACTCTTTTTTTTTTTCTCTTTATCACAAAAAATGCTAACCTTTGCCTTCTAAAGACGGTAAGGTAATCGTTGCAACTGAACAAGATTTTATAACATGAACAACTGAGTACAAATTCCCTCACTACAGAGGGAACAGACAGGAATACTCACATATTTTTTCCATTTCACTTCTTGTGCACTAACAGAAAGCTTCAGAAGACTCAGCATGACTTGTTTAAGAATAACACTCTCTCAGCTAGAAAATGCTGCATGTAGGAAAGCAATCAGCAGATGCATTTTCAAAATATAAAATATTACGCAGTGGGCATATATGTACACTCACAGACAAAACCCTTAAAAGTCCTCTCAAAAAAGAAGAAAAAGTGATTTATAAAGAAGGAGCCTTTTAAACTAAACTCTCTAAAATGGTGATTAAAAAGAAACCAGGCAACCATACTAAACTAAATATACTTAATATTCAGAGATGAATAGGAACAACCAGATCAAGTTCTACCTGTATATAACAATTTTCTTTGAAGTTTTAACATCTAGAACATGTGTATGTTGAATTGTATCCATTTTAGTAAATCCTCTCCTATCAGAGAACCTATTAAACTCTACCTATTAACTTAGTTAATCGATTAACGAAGACTCAGGTGCATCTGCAATACAGTAGGATATAATTGTGAAACATCCATGTTAAATTAAGTTTGGTAAGAAAGAATAAATAACTATTTTGATTAATGGGTCATTTTCTTTTTACAAACACACAGAAAATTAAAAGCACCTGGAATCTGCAGGATGACTCTGTACATAAGACATTCTAAGTACAAGTTCCATCAATGCAAAAAGAATTTATCTTGCACTTTATTTGACAGAGGTGGCTAAACTTTCTGACTGAGGTGACCAGGTTACTCAAACAGTTACCCAGACTTCCATTAGCATGAAACAAAAGAAATGCCTGGCCCCTGAAATCTCTTTGTTTTTTTAAAGGATGGACACCAAAGACTGATGGGTCATATACAGTAGATTAGTACACAGAAAGCAGAAACAAATGCTTCAACTATTATCTCAAGTGCATACAGGAAGAAATTGCTGGATTTATTTAGTTGACAACATGCATCATAAATATTTGAGTGTTACTCAACAAAATGGGCATGTAAGGACTATGACAGCGCCACAGACATTCCTCCTTTTTCATGATGAAATGTCTCTATTAAAAAAAAAAAAAAAAAAAGAAATAACTTGGTTATTTGGCGTCCTTGATGCACAACTCAAAGATTTTTAAGTATGCTTAAGACTACAAGACAAAGAAAAAAAATCAACCTTGTCAAAAGCAGCAGAATAAGGAAAAAAAAAAAAAAGTCAGCCATAAGCTCCATGGAAGAAATTCATAAGTGAATAAAAACAGAGATTTACAATGGAATTTCAGTTGCAACTTTAACTATAGCTTTCACAGTCAGGGACATGGACAGTCATAGACATTACTCACTCACAGAAAAGATAAAAGGGAAAAAAGTATGTTTGGTACATCACAGCTGTCTTCCATTACCTGTAATTATCCATGTTCAGACCACACTAGGAACAAAGATACACAAGGAACAATAGTTAACTGCATGCTATAAGGCAACAGTGTAGTACGCTTTCCAGTACATTACGTTCACTTGCAATGAGAAAAACACCAAGCATCCTACTTGCAGGATACAAGGTTTTGCTTTCCATTGTCTATGTTTTAACTAAATGCAAGTTAAATTGGGTAATTTCTTTTAAAAAACCTACTTTTGAAGTATGTTCCTTGTTAAATTTTATTCTAAGATGTATCCTTACAGTCATGTACTTCATAACAACAAAAGGTAATTACAGATGTTCTGAATTAATAAGCCTAGTCCTTAGTTCCAATACAAGACATATAAACTGTCTAATATATTTATTGAGATCTGTCTTAGAAAGTTACAGTTTTGCCTTCAGTACTCCAACTGAAAAGCTGCTTCAAAACCTCATATCTCTTTAAATTAAACCCCTCTTCAAAATTTCTAGTCAGGTTTTATTGAAGATCATTTTCTATTCATTTGTTCTTGGGTAAAATATGGTCTTTTAACAGTAAGTTAATACGTTCCTTTTCTACACCATTCATACAGTACGGATTTTTTAGCTCTCAATTTCACTAAGCCAAGTAAAGCTTCTCTTACAGTCTCTTCTTTCAACCCCAATTCATCATTCTTCCAGTCATTCTTGTAGCTCTCCTTAGCATTGCTTCTAGTCTCATTTCACATCTCTGGAACATGTGAGACAAAAGTTGTATATAGTACTTCAGATTAGGTCTCACCTAGTCTTTCTACAATGGCACAAATGCTTTCTTATCTACTTAACAATAATATTTTAAAGCTTAATCTCACCAGATGATCTGATACCTTCATAAACCTCGTTTTCAGTCACTTTTGTTTCATAAGATCATTGCTGATACTTGACAATTCTTTTATTCACCTTAAATGCAGGACTTTCTGTCAATCATTCTAGTACAGGGCTATGAGCTTCAGCTGATACTGAATTTAAAATTATTTTATCCTCTTCGCTGGGTGAAGTCCTAATACTAATATCTGTAAAACTCATGCTATCACGCAAGACCAAAGTTAACAATGTTTTAAAGTTAAAATTAGGAAAAAATGTAATTTAATGACAGACTAACATGTCTTTTCCTTAAAATATACTATTCTTAAAGGGGAGAGGGAGTAAAGTGTGATCAAATATTCACCTGTTAAATTAAAAAAAACCTCCACTACCCCAAACAATTTCCAAAACTGAACACAAATGACCTTACTTTGACCTTCTTTCCCTCCCACTTTCAAGGCCAGGTTGGACGGGCCATTGAGCAACCTGGTCTAGAGGGAGGTGTCCCTGCCCAGGGCAGGGGGATTGGAACAAAATGTTCTTTAAGGACCCTTCCAACCCAAATCATTCTATGATTCTCTTCTATACTATTTGATAGTCCCACTACCATATTCATAATTGAAACAAAATCTCACAGGTGAGGATTATGGAGAATCAGACATTTGCAATGCTGGGTTAATCTCTTTTCCCTAACACCAAAATGCAGCATTCTTCATCACACGCAACCAGCAGGGTAAAAACATATTCAGAGTAGGATGCCAAAAAGCCATCATGCTCAATAAAAAATTTTAAAGTCAGCATGTTCAGCAGAAAGTTCCCTGTCATTAGGTAACAGAAATGCTGAGGAAAACAATCTTAAACCCACCACTAAAGCAGGCACCTTGGATTCACCATTTGTAAGGGAGATCCTAGCCAGCAGCTTACAAAGACACAAATTCATAATAATGAATCATTACCATTAACCACACACTAATTTAAAGACAGACTGGTCTTTTGGGGTTTGCTTCACTCTTGAGAACATAAAACTCACATTTTCATGCTATCGCTGCTGTAGAGCACAGAAAGATTTGTGTGTAACATCACCTCTTTACAAGATAAAATCCCAAGACATGTGGTGCTTTTCCATAAAATTCTGATCTACTCAGTGGTTTCAAACTTGGCCTTTCCACTTGCTGAATTATGTCCCAGCTTCTGCTGTTGCAACTCAAACACTTTCAATGTCAAGAATACTGAAAGAATTACAGAAATTCTGTGCAGGATAACTATTTCTTCTCACATTTGAAGTCAATCTTAAAGTTTTTCCACCAGAAACCAAACAACATTTCTGCTGATGCTGTACGCTTTTCAAACTCTGCTTTTTAAAACCAACCTCTTTGTAGCTTTCTTTGCTATTGCATAGGGTTGAAAACACTTTTCTCTTCTTGCTGGTCTTGCTGGTTTATACAGTATTGAGCAAAAGCCAATATGGTTTCCTTTTTGTGTAGCTTATTTTATAATTTAGCCATCTAATTTTACTTTGAACTTTTATTTTTCCTGCAATATCTTTCAGTATTGGAGGAAAAAGGATACAGAACTAAGGAAAATATTTAGTCACGGTCCTTTTCTCACTTTGTTTGCCTTCAAAAATTCTTTAAACACTAAATTACTCATAAACCCACTGCATTAAACTATCAGACTCAATTAAAAATATCTTCCCTCTTCTCATTTTCTTCAATTTGAATGTTCTTCTTCCTTTACAAAGGAGAAACGACCTGACAAAGTCTGTTATTCTTACATGTCTGATTTATTTTATTCACCTTTTCAAGAGAACTGAGGTAACTGTGACTTTCAGAAGGATTTATTGTTTCGTTTGCACTATTATCTCCCTCTGGAGAGATCAGATTTTGCTGTCTCTCTTCCACCAAAAGAGAAATAGATGGGCTACCTAAACTGTTAGATCTTATTTCTGGGTTGCCCGTATTCCTTTGTCCATCGACTGAAGCTCTGTCTGCAGCAGTCTGCCTGCACCAGGTCTCCCTCTTTTCCCAGGCTACTGTATAAACATTTCAATACCACTGGGATCACTAAACAATTGCTTGAAAAGTTCATCAGTTTCAAGGTTCCTTTCATGCTTAGATCCATCCCTGATAGTTCATTATTTAGATTAAAAATCAGACACCTAAATAGCGGAAGGCTTGCCAATGAGCTTCTGAATCAGCAAAATCTGATCTCTAACACGGTGAAGAGATCTTCCTCTTGCCCAGTGTGATTACATCCCAAATGAATTAATTCACCTTTGTGCAATGCACCTGGCAAAAAAAACAAGCATTTGTCCCCTCAATGAGTGACTCTACGACTGTGGCATAGTCCCATGGTTTTTCCTGTGGCAAAGCTTTTTCTGTGTTGTCACTTACGCTGCTTGAAAATACTTGTCTGTCTCCTGAGTTAAGAAAATCTTAGCAGTTCCGTTCATCAACTCACTATACCAAGAACTCCTTTTTAACAAAATAGTTTCCCCTGGAATATTTTTAGTACTGGTATATTACACAAAAATAATATTCAGGAGGGATATTGAATGGTCCTACTGTGAAAGAGAGTGCTACATTACTTACCTGCTTGAGTTGGTACTTGATATTGGCATGCATTATCATTCAGTATCAGCCTAAGGAGAACACTTGCATCTGTGTTTTACTACATGCTGACCCAAATTTCTGTTTGTAAGTCCATCTGGTACCTAACTCATCCTTTCATTCTTTCACCTTCCTTCTTGGCAGATAGAAGGAACAGAGCATGGGACATGTCCCGTCTCCCACTCCAGCATGCCCTTGCCGTGGCAGGAATACAGCAGATCTATCACTGTGGGCATGCTTTATACTCGACGTACTGTGAAAGGGCACCATGAGATAACAACTCTGTTTTCTCAACGTGGAGAACTAGGAGGGTAACGAAGCTGGGCAGGGCAAACAGCAAAGGCCCTGCTGCCAATATTCCTGCAGGGCCATTTTTGCCCCACAAAAGAAAAAAAAAAAAAAAAGTTCATTGTTTCTCACATCTTGCCAGATGATCACAATTACAAACCAGAGTTGATCTTCAAAATCTTACTTATTTTAGTTATGTGAAAATGTGTTCTTGCTTTTGCTATTGCAATTACTGCAGAAGACTAATGAAAATAAGATTTATAGAAATTATCTTAATCTCTCAAAATCCACACCTTTAGCTGAGAGAAAAGTGATATGGGGCCACGATAACAGTCTTCAAATATGCAAAGGTTGCTGCAAAGAGAAAAAGAACAATTCTTGGTGTCCCTAGTGGACTGGACAAGGAGTAATGCATTTAAATTACAGCAAGGATAAGTCAGGTTAGATATTAGGGAATGAGATAATGAAACAGTATAATAGATTACACTCAGGAAATGGTGGAGTCTCCAACTTTGCAGATCTTTAAAAATGGATTAGATGGACATTTACCAGGATTGATACTGGAGGCTGATTCAAGAGATCTGCTCGCCGATTTTTCCGGAACGGTAGTGGAGAATGTCTCCTGTTGGCACTTTCTCCTAGGCTTACCCTTCAACTAGCTGAAAAATATGGCACTGATATATACACTCACAATGAATGTGTAGCTTTCAAACACTGTCCATTCTCATTTCCTTGAGAGACAAGATAATTTGAAGGACAAGTTTTGTGCAAGGCTTGCTGCCTACAGTACAAGAGAAAAACTGTGGTAGCGTGCAGCAAGCTAACAAAAGACAAGCAATGCCAACAGTTCTCAAAAGACAATTACAACTATATAGTCCCGATAGCCATGTGTTAAGTATCTGTGTTAAACAAGGTATTCCACACCTTTTCTTCAGGGGCACATAAACCACCAATGCTTTCTTACACATTTTAGAAAAATATATGGAATGACAGAGTTAGTTTCCTTCAATTTCCTGTACTTTTCTTATTTACCCGTGACACTAAACAAATCAAAGTAAATACAAAATGTCTTAAGAAACTTCATGTAAGGAGCGAACAGAGTCACTTCTTAAAAGTATTGATAGTTCTTAACACGAAACAAACGTCAGCCTTTTTCTTCTCCTACTGGAGAGCCAGTAACTTGGAAACAGAATCCAATATTCTCAAATGTGGGACAGCTCACATATCAAGACTTGAAAAAAGAACTTCATTACACATAACTGATCGTCTTTCAGATGGAAACAATCAGCTACCTATTTCTAGTAACACATGGGGAGCCTATCTCCTCAAGAGAGCACAGAAGGAATCATTGAGTTTCTTCTATGCATTCTTAGCCACTCACCCCTTTCCACTAAAATGTTTAATATCTTTATCAACGACCTGGACAAAGGGATCAAGTGCACCCTCAGTAAGTTTGTAGACGACACCAAGTTGGGTGGGAGTGTCGACCTGCTTGAGGCTAGAAAGGCTCCACAGAGGGATCTGGACAGGCTGGATCGATGGGCCAAGGCCAGTGGTATGAGGTTCAACAAGGCCAAGTGACAGGTCCTGCACTTGGGTCACAACAACCCCATACAAGGCCACAGGCTTGGGGAAGAGTGGCTGGAGAGCTGCCTGGTGGGAAAGGACCTGGAGCTGTTGGTTGACAGCCGGCTGATTGTGAGCCAGCAGTGTGCCCAGGTGGCCAAGAAGGCCAACAGCATCCTGGCCTGTATCAGAAATAGTGTGGCCAGCAGGGCTAGGAAAGTGATCATCCCCCTGTACTCGGCACTGGTGAGGCCTCACCTTGAGTACTGTGTTCAGTTTTGGGCCCCTCACTACAAGACAGACATTGAGGTGCTGGAGCATCTCCAGAGAAGGGCAACAAAGCTGGTGTGGGGTCTAGAGCACAAGCCTTATGAGGAGCAGCTGAGGGAACTGGTGTTGTTTAGTCTGGAGAAAAGGAGGCTGAGGAGAGACCTTATTGCTCTCTACAGCTCCCTGAACAGAGGTACAACAGCCTCAAGTTGCACCAGGGGAGGTTTAGATTGAATATTAGGAAAAAATTCTTCGCTGAAAGGGCTACCAGGGCACTGGAACAGGCTGCCCTGGGAAGTGCTTGAGTCAGCAACCCTGAAGATATTTAAAAGACACGTAGATGTGGCTTTTAGGCACATGGTTTAGTGGTGGACTTGGTAGTGCTAGGTTTATGGTTCGACTTGATGACCTTAAAGGTCTTTTCGAACCTAAACGATTCTATAATTCTAAAAATAATTTGTTATGATTGTAAAGAATTTAATGGTACTCACAAACACTACCTGTGAATCTGGTCATTTAAATAGCAATTTATTTATTTTTCTTATATGCCAATTCACCCATTAGTTCTTAGGCACTGAGATGTTGCACATAATATTTTCTCATTGCTATTATTTCAGTTCTACACAGAGTTTAAAAAGTTTAGAACATCATTTTATTACACATTCTCATAAGGTCCCTTCCCAGCCTTCAAGTTTCAGCTATTTTTACCACAGTATCTAAACTCTTGAAGAAGAAAAAGAGGAAAAAAAAAAAAGCTAGACTGGTGTCCACATCCCTTTTTTCCTGTCTCCTAAACTATGAGTGTTCTTTCTCCCTCACTGTTATGTGAAATAATTTTCATTTTTCTTACCTAGAACAGGAAATCTGTTACTCCTTCCACCTGTACCATTACTCCTATGTTCCCTAGAATCTCCACTCTCTACTGTTAAAAAGATACTAGAACTTACATCATTCTCTTAAATTCTGTTAGCATTGAATTCACAACATTTTGTTATAATCATTTTGTCTTGACTTTTCTTTACCTCTCCTTATCTTCTGGTTCTGCACTCTGGATGTTGCATGAATGTCTTTTTTTTTTTTTTTTTCTTTCATTTATTCCTTTGAAGTTCTCATGAGAATCTCTTCAACACTTCAAATATGTTCAGTAACAGTAACAAAACACAGTAAATCAGCGTTTTATCAAAACAATGTGGAAAAATCCCATTTCATTTACTGAAAGTCCACCTTGGACAATTTAAATGCTGCAATTTGATTCCATTTGCACCATATAAATGCCAGACAAAATGATAAACTGTCACTGTAATTGGCAAGTTCAATATACGATTTAAACACAGCAAGTCTCAGCTTTTATGATGGCTCATTTATGTGTTATTTGTTGGTTCCGTGGGTGATGCAAAAGAAAATGCAAAACACTGTCATCATTGGAGTAATTTTTAAAGCATGTATGCAATTTTTCTCATATATATAATATTGGAGATATTTATGTGATAGATTAAAAAAAAATTGTCTGCAAATGACTTCCCAATACAAGTGCTTTACAAGAATGCATTTCCCTCTGACATCTACATTATATAATCCCTTTGTGTCCAAAATGCTTAAATCATTCTATAGAAAATTAACCTACTATATATTTTAAACTTTAAAATTCAGTATGTCTTTGTCAGCATTTATTATGCAAAACAGAAGTAAAGCATAGCTCCTTCGTAATATACTATTGGATACAATATTGGAATGAGTGCAATAATGCAAACTTTACCGAATTTTACTTTTTGGGGCCAGCAACCAAGGTAATGAAAAGTTTTGCTGCCTTGTCACAAATACCACTAGTGTGGTGCAATGACCATTTACTTATTTATTGCATGCTGTAAAGTGATTTGGTAAGAATTTCATTGTGTATTTAGGTTCAATTTCACATTTGTTTCCACCCAGTGGTCTGGCCCAAATACAAGGTTAAGAAATAGGCAAGCAAAACCTACGTAGCATGTTTGATCTTATAAAAATTCATGAATATTGTTACCACATGCTTTCTTCACACACAAAAAGGAATCTAAATACCATCTGCGCAAGATAGTCTAATTAGGGGATTAGGACCACAGTAGTACTGCTAGCTCGCGTGTTCATGCGCTTGGTCCCTTGGCCACTTCAGTGAAGAAGAAGAGAAAAGGGACAGCAGCACCCTCCTGGAACCAGTGTAGACAGGAGTTAACCACCCTCACAGAATGCAGTTGTCCAACTCTACCCACGGGAGTTTGCATTTTTTTCCCTTGATGTATAATGCCTGGCCCAGCACAAGGCTTGTGAATAAACTTGGCACCAGATGAATCACATTTTAATAAGTTCAAATGATATTCTGCAACCGACTGGTATTTAATGGCTGCAGCATACTACAGGGACCAATTTTTCAGGATTTGGCACCAAGAATAGAAAACTAAATGATAAAAGCACATAAGTAGTTCTTAAACAAAATAAATGAGGTATAAACATAAGTAAAGGCTGTACTGAATGTATAAAAAGAGTCTGACTACGCGCAAAACCAAAGATCCATTTGGAACCACCTAATTTTAGAAATTGAAGTGATAAATGTACAAAGCAATCTTCTATTAAAACAGAGTCACTAACTAACGTGCTTCACCATCAATTTAAAACTGTTTCTGTTTCCCACGTCATTTTTCTTAATCATGGGATAATTTATGAATGCTAGTAACAACATGCAACCAAAACCCTTAAAGGAAAATCAGATCTTTGTATTTTGTACATGAATTCTGACAAGTTTCAACAGCTTATATCATATTCAACAATTTGACAGAAATTTGTAGAGCTAAGCAATGAACTCGCTCAGAAATATGTATTCAAAATGTTTTTTTCTCTTTGGCTCACCGAATGCTCACAAACAGATGGGTTCTATTTATTTAACATATTTAATAAACTTATTTTTTTTATTTCTTTTTTTACCATTTCTGTTGTGACTGCTGATAGTTCACTTTGACTAAAGAAAAAGCAAAATGTGAGCAGGCAACTAGCCTGCTTCTTGACTGAATACACATATGTATCTTATCTATCACTGACTAAAATTTGTATTCTGAAAACATTTTCCAGTTTGAAGCTAAGTCAGAATATCTTTGTGGGAGTAGTATATATTTCCAGACTACAGAAATATTAAATGTGATGCCCATTGCTATCCCAATCTCATAGCTAGGAGAATGTCATACAAAAAGCCAAAGTGATATACCAACGTTGTGCAAGATAAGCGAGCAGGGAGGGAACGCCAGGTCTCCAGGACCTTGCAGCAGCATTGCCAAAACTGGATCGGGTCTTCGCCAGTGCCCAGATAAAGTGCACTTACCTTTTAAAAGCACTGTTTAATAATAAAGATGATCAATGTTGTGCAATAATTAAGCTGGAGAAGGAAATTACTCAAGTCAGTAAAGTATTCAACCTGATTATGTCACTGAATCTGATTTTGGTTTTCAATCTTATCCCTTGTTTAGTCTAGCACTGCTGTGGAGGACCAAAGACTGATTACAAGGAATAATGTTTTAAAGTGGTTTGGTAAGATGCAGCTGGACATCCAGAAGAAATGCAAATCCCCAAACATAATTTATTTAATTACTTAAGCTAAATTTTAAAGTAACTCTGAAAAAATCAGGGTTGTACCAACTTTCCTGAAAAGCTTTGCTTTGATTAAAATTTCAATAAACTCACTAAAATCTTTTTTTAGTCATTTAAAAAATGACTTTAATCAAGTAAATATTCAGTAACTGGCCAAGCCAGAATGGACAGGCTTCTCCCATCATCATGATCTTTGGTTTTCCAGCTGAGCTACATAAATACTGGAGAAACAGAAGACAACAAATACCGTATCCATATTCCACCACAGTTGACTCAAAGTGTTCAAATTCAGAGCTCTCATTTGTTAGTGACTAATGTTCCCTCTCCCATTCTGGATACTCTAAAGTCTTCTCAGATACTGTCTTCCAAAATGAACTCACATTATCAACAGATGTGAGGGTGCTGCTTACTCAGCTTATGAATGTTTGCCAGAAAAGATTTGCTGCTTCAGGCTGCAGTAAATTAATCCCAGTAAAGGCAAGGTTTATTTGCTTCTCCAATAATTTGAAGAAAATAGTGATGGCACAATTCTGAGCAAGGCTAAGGACAACTGAGCATTAGAGATAGCCTTGGAAAAGCCAGAGCTCTGCTGGAATGCTCTTTCAAGTCCACATTACCTATAGGGTATTCACCTCAGAAACTCCACTTACCCTTTACATGATACTGCTGTTTGCTCTTCAAATGTTTACACAGTGAAAATTGTTAGTAACAGTGTATATATGCATTTAAAGTCAAGGACACAAAGCTAGCCAGTGAGGGTAATAAAATCAAATAAAATGCAAGCTATGGAACCTTTTTCCCAAAGCTCTAAACTAGAAGGAATATAACTTTTTTTCAGCAGAAATTCTTTTAAGATGACGGCAATTCTTAGAAATTCAACTTCTGCATGGTTGATTTTGTTTTAAATTTTTATGATCATAAGATAAAATCTAAAATAACAAAGGCAGACCAACTTCGCTTCCATTTTCAATACCTCACCTAGAAGAAATGTCTTGCTATGTATTGGGAAAGTGAAGTTTCCCTTGCTGTTCTGAAAGCCAACTCAATGCCACTCAAGGTGGTACCAATTTTTTCCCTTTACCTGCCTGGTGAGTCAAAGGGTTGCTGCAAACCGAGCGCTTGCTACACTTTTTCCCCCTGGATCTTTTGCCTACCATATTACATACGTTAAAATACCTTACTTATCTACACCACAACAAAATTCTAACAGCTACTTGAAAAAGTTAGCACAGTAATACCTTTTTTCTTTTTTTAAAACTTAATACAACTTAATTATTTTAAATATTATTTTAGTTGGACAGCCTGAGTTGGCAACACAGGAAAGAAATACGAAGAACTTATCACAAATTCTACGTATCTAGTTGCAAATGCTCAAAAATAACACACATATTAAGGAAGCTGCAAACTGATCTTTCAAATTTTAAGTATGGCATGCGAGTAGGAACTTCTCTCCAGCAACATTCATTCCTCTTATGCTGATAAAAATATTACTGCCAGTGGGAGTATTCAAGTGCAAAACTGTTAGCTTGGCAATGTAAAAGAAGTTTATCTGCTTTGGGTTCAGCAGAGAAATATGGAAAGCTCTATACTCAACTTGTATTTTCTTTATGTAGGCATGGATTTTCTACACCCAAGTTACACAGTTCCTATGCAAAGTATGTATTTCTACAACATCTAACAGTACAATATAGAACTTGCACAATATTTTGGGTTCCAGAAAATTTTCAGCCTCCTCAGTACTATTACTTTTTTTGTCCAGCCTTGACCTGTGTTCTTAGCTTTTCCATGGACATTTTTAAAAATTAAAATCATTGAGCAAAAATCTCCGAAGGACACTCTGAGAGCTTACATGTGGGGGGAAATGCGAATCTTAAGTTCTGTCTGCAACTGCAACGTAATTTAAAGGGAAATAATAATCTTCAGTGATGCAGCTACAAAAATAATGTCATATTTACTGGTAAATAAAGCATTATTAAAGCCAGTAGTTTCTGGACTTTATATATAAAAAAATAAGAGTATGTTAACTGGCGTTGAAATATCCACTAACTCAAACCAGCAGATGATTCAGAAACCTGTGTGAAGTTGCTATTTTTAACTCCTAAAGTTTCCAGGAAAAAAAATTTTTACCAAAGTTGAGCTGGAACCAAATTATTTATTTTTTCTGATTCTGCCAAGCATGCTTTTCAAATGACACTTTTGGCTTTACACTTATCCTCGCTGAACTGTTCATTACAATCTTTATAAACCAGTTTGGGTGTCCTGATATTTACAACTTCATATTATTATTTTCTCAGAAATGCAGCATTAAGAAAAGCTCTGGGCTAGACAAATGAACTATTTACAACTGGAACGGATCTGCTATATTCTAGTTCCTCCACCAATGCTGTTTGTTAAGAGTCCCGCATCCACGATGGTCACCATAGGCCTTGGCAGGGTCTAATGACAATGTCAAGTGTTGGTACTCAAGCCTTGTGGTGGCAGCAGCAGCAGCAGAAAGAGTAAGCAAGGCTTGCTTCATTTTGCTACTGCAACAAGCATGCCTAGAAGATATAGACACAAGAAGTTAGCTGCAGAATGGCAAACACCAGAACTGGGTTATTTACCATAGTCATGGATTTGAATGAAGGACACAGGAGCAAAACACTGTCGCCTTCTTTTCGTTTCTCCCAAAGGCAAGTGGGTATGAGAAAGAAGAGTTAGGCTTAATTTATCAAGCATTTACTAGAAAAAGCCAGAGGAAATTAAATTCATGAGCAACAAGAAGCATGGAAGAATTTCAGCACTTGTCCCTGTAGATCGCCTCTAGTAAGTCATCGGGTTCCTTAGTTTTAATGATGTACCCCATCTCTTTTTAATCATGTTTCTAAAATACCACTTTTAAATGTCATTTAAAAAAAGCTACCATGTTTACTTCGGTAGCTGACAACGCTGTATGGAGGTTCCTGAGATGCTGCACCCTTGGCAAAACTGGTGCATGCAGCAGACCTAGCAGGCTATGTAAGTAATGCAACAGAACCCAAGGCAACAGAGGGTCTGAAATGCTCAAAGACCATGTAAAGCCACTTCGGTTTGACTCCAGGCTGTATTCTTCATGTCCCTTTTTTTGAACTCTCTTGAATATTTAAAAGATACCACATACTATAATTTTCTTTGTTGTTTCCCCATTACCCTCTACAGCAAAAATACCTCTATCTATAAAAAAATCAGAACACAAAATATTTCCTTGCAGGACTAGGCTCAAGGCCTGCTTTGCTCAATATTAGGTCCCCGTTAGTGGCGAGTTGCAGATTCTTAAGTAACAGACTTAATAGCATTATTGTTTTCCTAATACATAGAGTTCAGCTTCTGGCAGCCAGAAACTGTGGTTTGAAAGAGTTTACGTCTGGACTTACATACTTAGTAACCATTGACAGATCTGTTCTTCATAGTTATTTATTTCCTTTACGAAATAGTTTGTACTAGTATATTGCACCAATGAAGCCATTTCATCGTGCTATAAGGAAAAAAACCAGGATGAGATTTTCCAATTCAGTAAGTTGGTAATTTTCTTCAGAGTTTCTCCAGAACAATACCTCAATTAAGCAAAACAATACATCATTTCTCCATCTAATATAAGCAAGAGAATAGACATAAAAATCTTTTTCTGACAGTCATCTCAGAAACTATGTAACCTTCAAAAATCACATTCTAATTAGAAAGGATAACTAAAAAGCAGTGATAGAATTTTTCTGGATTGTCACATGCAGGTTGTCAAAACACAAGAAAAGCTTAGAAAATGAACTTTCCATGCCCATACTGGACCCTTAAGCCTTTTGCTCCTGATAACTGCTTAGTCTGGACAAATGAACAAAATTTACCATTCAAAGCATTTCCAGGAGGAAAATTACCTAAGCTCCTCCTTGAATAAAGCTTTTTTTTTTTTTTTTAAAGTGTTATCATGGCTGTTATTCCAATGAAAAAGAATCTTATCAGTTTAATCAGAAGTATACAGTTAATAAGTCATTCATCGCAGGGCTTTGCAACAATCATTTCACATATTAAAATTTTAGGGTTTATGAAGCAATCACTACCATAGGGGAGGATTGGTAGACAATGAAGACAAGGGAAGTGTTCTTCATCGTATTTCTACGGCTGGCCTGTCCCACTTTCTTTAAAAACAAACATACAAAGAAACAGAAAAACACCCATAGACAAACAAAACGCATAAATAACCAAGTGAAAGTATCCGAGCTAACATGGGAAATGGTGTAACGCTTCACACAGCAGAACCATTCAAGATATTCCTAGTAGTCTTCCAGAAGAGAGAAAGGAATCAAATTTTATCAAAACTTACTTTCCAGTACAAAAATGTTAAAATTTAATAACTGTTAGAAATATAACTTTTAATGGAAGATGTGTCATTCAAATTTTATACACGTATTGGCTGGTTTAACTGTCAGTATGACCGGAAGGGCTGAGTGTCACCAAAAAACCCCTCTGACATCTCATGGTAGCATAGAATTTTGACTACTAGAGCTGACAGAATTACTACAACTAAAACCCCTCCATAAAATCCCCTTAGCTCAAGAGCTGATTCTGAATACTAATTCTGCCTAATCTGTCAATGCCAGGACCTTTTTTCCCTGTTCCCCTTCTAGTAAACTATATTCATTTACTTATTACTTTTTCATCAACTACACAACTGTTTCTACCCTCAGCTCCTTTATGATGTAGATGAATAGCAGTCTCAAAAACAACAGAACATACTTCACAGATATTCCCTTAGAACACGTATAATTAATTTTAAAACATCACTTAGGCAATCCGGACAAACCCTGAAGTGAGTTTCTTAAGAGGCACTAGCTAATATGAAAGAAAGAAACAAAACTTCAGACCTTCTCAAGGTTTAACCTTCCTAGAACCTTGCTTTTGCTTTTCAAATTTATTGCGAGCAACAGAGAAAGAAGGACAGTTCTTCAGCTGCCTTCCTCAACACATAAAGAGTTATTTAAATCCTTTATCAACATTTTGGGAAAGACCTCTCATTCAAAACCAAGTTCCCACCACTTCCTTTGTGGTTCCACTCAAACAGTGGGCAATAGCATTAATTAAAACCAGCCAGCGAGATTTAGAGTATGCACTCTGTTTATTGTTTTAAATTGTTGAATATCAATTACCTTATTATTTTGTGATTAGCATGAAACATATGCATCTATGTCTTGTGGCTTTTGGCAGTGATTTAAAAAAAATTCAGCAACTTTGCATACGGCTGTAAAACAGCATGTTTCCAGGCATTTTTAGCGCTGACTAGAGCCATTCTCAATCTGCGCACCAGCATGAAGTTAATTAGGAGAGGCATGAAGCTTATGGCTGGGTGCAGAAATCAGCAATGGAGCGAAATTATCCTTTTTTTGGCTTCAGTCAGTAACTGCCGCTGCGTCTACATGATTTTTTTTTTTAAAGGCTTTCACTGTTAAATATCGGTTTAAGCTTTAACTTTGTATCTTATCCAATTTTCTTCAAATCCTTCAATGAATGCAAATTGATGAACATATGAAAACGGAAAAAGCTAATTATGTAGAGCTTGGGGAGGTACTATAAGGTACTAATTTCCAGAAAATCCAGTTTCAGACACAGCCTTGGGATTCCTTTGTCAACAGTCCATTTTTGACCAGAGTGACACTGGCCATTTTATTCACAAAATGCCAAACCAAGCTTGTGCTGCAATGCATAAACACCTTAAAAGAATATCCACGTAAAAGGGAATCTCCCTGAATGTTTCACAAGAGTCCTGCATCGTTACAGTCCACAAAGGACTACCTTGGATAAGGGGACTTCATCAAGGCCCTGTCTATTTTTCTTATGTAACAAGATCACAGTGAAAGCAGAGGAGTATGATGAAAGAGAAGTAGATAGGAAAATCTTCCTTCCAGTCCCCCCAGTAGCAGATTTCATTCCTTGTATTCCTATGTATGTAGATCAGGGATTTATTAGGAAAGAAGATGCATTAGCAAACAAAAAAAAAAGTAATTGAGGACTAGATGAAATTCAAACTCTCATTTTTTCTTTTTCTTCATTTTGCAAACCAAGGATGGATTTCCTTGTCTAGGTCACCTTCCACAGTAAAACGACAGCTCAGCTACGTAATAAGGTATTTATAACCCCTACTATGCCTCAAAATGTGCATATATTAGTTTTTCCAATTTAGATAAGTCTGCTTTTGAAATTAGTCCCAAACATCCCCACTTACTGTCTTTTAGTTTGCATCGTGTAGCAGTCCTGCAGTGTGTCAACTGGATTCCCCTCAGACGAAGCTACGGCAGAAGACAGCGTCCTGGAGAGGAGCTACCGTCACTCAGGACAGACATCTGGACCAGGCCTAGTTTAAATTAGAAGCCCTAAAAGCCATAAACAGCTGATGTTGGGGCCTTACCCCAAACCTTTTCACTCCTATTGCACTGTAGAATTTGTCAACACCAATATAATCACAGTCTTGCTAAGTGTCCTTTGGCTTATGCTGGCAGAGTTTAACCTAAGAAAGTTGAATCTTATATCCTATACAGCTGTCAGACATCAAGGAGACAACATTAGCTAGGTGCAAGGGGACACACGGGAGGATGGAGTAACAGGGGTTCAGATGCTAATGACAGGAGGCAACTTGGGATATTCCAAGTCAGCCCCTTCTTTCTCTTCTTAAGTGAGAGTAAAGAAATATTATAATGGGTCTTTTTTGGAAACAGCTATTGTCTCTGGTGACACTGACTTAAGTTTCTATTCAAAGTACTTCTTTAGGAAGTGCCATGAGCTTATCACATTCAAAAAAAGACCATTTCATTAAGTGAACCTTTTTCTGAATGTTTCCCCCTCAAAACAATTCTCCAGAAGAGCATCCACATTCTTTGGAACACTGATTTCAAATGACACAGACTGCAAAATACCAAAAGCCAGGAGATTTGAGCTGCAGTCCCAACCTCCCAAAGTAACGTCTATTCAGCATGTTTCCACCTCTTGCATCAAACACCACCAGTGCACTTACAAGTACAAAAGAAGACTAACACTTTGAAACTAGTTACAAGTTCAGACAGAACCACCGGGTTCTTTCAAAACTTCATAATTATAGCATTCCATCATGTCAAATTCACATTAAAACATAATCAGAACATTAACATTTTGATAGATAAATACAAAAGATGAATTTTTATAATGGGCACATCAATCAAATATTGGTATGTCAGATCTTAGCTTTTCTTTTTCTCTGCTTTGAAGAAGATTTAAAGACACAGTCGAGGTATCACAAGTAAAAAACTCAGTGGAAATTCAGACAGTCCTACAAAACATGGAGGTTTCCAAAAGCAAAAAAAAAAAAAAAAAAAAAAGTTGCCAATATAGCAGATGAACACTGCAGTCTAGAGAAGGCAAAAGGAATTAAAGTTTAGAGTTACAAGCTATATTAAAACCCACTATTTTTATAGTGCCTTGTTTGTGACAAAAAATACTTATCTCAGAAACTTCCGCAAAGACAAAGAATTGTTTCTTGTACTGAATATTCAAACAAGAGATCACTGAAGACTCCTGGATTTGGGGACAAAATGAACAGAGAGAGGAAGCTGCTGCATTTTTCTGTATTCAAAATTAACGTTAGAAGAACTTGGAAGAAGAAAAACTTAATGAAGGAGCAAAAGCACATCCCTGAAATCGTGAGCACTTTGGGATCCAGTGAAACTTCGTGTCCTAGTGAAAAGAAAACACCTTGATATTGCTAATTCTTCTTGAGGTAGAGATTAAAAAAAAAAAAATCATGTATACTCAAGATAATAATAAAAATATATGATTCATAAGCCACTAAGTAGTAAGAAAACACACAATATTTACATCTATAATTATAGTTACCAATTCCAACAGTAATATTTTTGCCTATAAATGTGATGGGAATGCAAAAATAAACACAATTTGAGTTCTGTACAAATACAGCATGAAGTATCTTGTAAGTACACCTATAGTACAAACAAACATGCACTTTTAGAGAAAAATTACATTTTAGACTGCAGCCATTTCTAATTAGCATATGGGGTTTTCTTTATTTATTCTCCTGTCATATCACACAATTTTTTCACAGTGGACTAGCAAAAGGAAGGATTTAAGCTGCTAACTGGTAAGGTGAAAAGTTTTTATGCTAAATTCTCAGCATTCTGAAGAACAGTTTTCTCTATCCCAACTATATTGCCAATTAAAAAGTTAGAGGGTAGTTGATTTTAGTAGATAGTCACTACTTCGTAGCAACCATTTTACATTCAGTAAGGAGCTGCCATTTTAAAGCTATTTTTACGTATATTTAAATTCTATACGAAGACAATTCAAAATAAGGTAGTGGAAAGCATGGAAGAGTTTTAAAAAGAGTAACAATACTCTCCTGTTCTGTGTTGGCACTGCTCCATTAATTGGCTGAATTGTGCGGGATTGCTCAGAAGATTAATTGAGGCTAACGAACTGGGGTGCCTCCCAAGGGCAGGAAAGGTCCTACTCTCCAAGGCTTGTCACAGGGGTTTGTTTCAAAGAAGCAAAGGAGTATATGAACAATCTTAAGTTAGGAACAGCAACTTGTCACAAGGTGAGAGAACTACTGAACTCACGTAACCCCATTCCTTACCTCTACACCCTTTTCCAAGCCTAAAATAAAACCTGGCAAAAAAAAAAAAATAAAACCAAAACCGAACTTACGGGCTTAAATTTAGTCTTAGCCATTTAGTCATCTGCCAAGTGAAGCTCATTATCCATTTTTGACAAAAGAAAAATCCTTAGATTATGTATTAAATACAGCCAGGGGTCCCAAGCAGTAAGTGGCCTCGTGGCTGTGAGGACCATGGCTGGGACATGTGCCACTGCCCTCACCAGAGCTGAGAGCCAGACTTTCCAAAGGCTCTCATTACCCCCTCAGGTTGAGGCCAAACACAGCCTGCCTGAAGTTCCGGTAATCAATTAGCCAAGGTCCAGGCCAGCCCAGGAAGGGAATCATTTAAAGGGAAGGGCGGGAAGCCCATAGAACAAAGCTACCTCTTGCACTAGAAGAGCTTTTCATGTGCATATGCGCCTTGAGCATTGTTCTGCCACTGAAGAACGACATTAACCGATGTTCGGGACTGTTTAAATATAGAAGTACAGAGCTGGCTATTCATTAGTGATTTATTACCGGGCCCAATATGCAGTCGACATGAAACAAGTTGGTACTTTGGAAGCTGCCACCAACAGGCAGCAGAAGAGGGGCATGGCACTGGGTGTACGGAGGCGCAGTCGAACAAGCTCCATTTAACTGCCATGTGAGGGAAAAGCAAGGCTGGCAATCACCTCAGCAAATGTCCACAAAGCATCCCAAGGGACTGAATGCCTCATTTTGATTAGTAGAATTGTATAATTGCTGAGACTCCAGAAAAATTAAAGTTCACGCAGTCATGAATACTGCCATTATATATACATAATGTCCTAAATGTCATTTAGAAGTGCCTGGAACTGAGGTTATAAATTAAGATATCTACACCTCACCCAGAAGGCTACGGAAATTTTAAAGCTGTATGTCCTTTAACAGAGAAAAATAAAACCAGTTTTCCATGTTCCTGTAGTTCTAGAATTTTTGTTTAAGTCGTTTAAATTTAACTCCAAGATGGAAGTTTCAAAAGCATCTTTCATTTTTTATGACTAAGGAATTTCTATTTAAAACTTTAAGCAAAACCATCTCTGAAATCACCTCTTCTCTAGTTACGTGCTTGTGTCCCAGAGTACATATGACAATCTAGTAGTTTCTCAACAAGTCCAGTCCTCTTAAATGTTACTCAAGAGGAAGGACAAAAAGCTCTTTGACAAAAAAAAACCAAACACACATATATGTAAAATTCTAATTTCTTATTTTTCTTCCTGACAAATGCTAGAAAGAACAATCGCACCTTTCTATTATTACAGGGCAGTTAATATGTAAATTTTATCTTGAAATGTACAGGTTATCTTTAAAGCAAAAATACTACCATAGCACACCTCACATTTAGGGGTTTTTTTGCATAAGATACAAATTACAATAATGTGAACAAAAAGAACTGAAATTACATGGTAGAATTCTTAACACACATGCATTGCACAAAGAAGAAACAATAAGAAATTGTTTCAGGAAGAAAAAGGAAATCACTGCAACTCAAAATACAATGACCATGATGATAGCCAGAGGTCACAAGTTTAAAAGTGTACCCAATAAGCTCTGACACCAGCCCAAAATACATATGTTTCAAAGTGCCATCTGTGCAATGTACGTAAATGTAAATGGTTTTTGTGATCTGTCTGAAAACTCGAAGGAAATATAACCACAGCCTGTGGACAATTAGACTTAGTCTGTTATTGCTAGGAAATTTAGGTTTGTGATCTCTATTCAAGAAGTGACTCTTCACATTTGCTTGAATAATCTGTTATTTTGCTTTAAAGGACACAACCCCTCTGATAATTCTGCTTTAAATACAATACACACACACACACATAGTCTTCAGTGTCTTCGTTGGCTGTTGAAAGAACACTGCAAAACCAGATGCAGCATTTGGCTGCACAGCATTAAACCTATTAATATTATACTAACTGGATTTGCCTCACTGTCTACTGGGTGTCCTTAAAATTTTAAACAGTAGTCTTCATCCCAAATTCTACATCATCCAAGACAACATCTTCATCCAAGTACCCTGAGTTTCTGGGTTTGGACCTCATAATACCTTTATTTTCACAAAGTTTTATGGGAACACTTTATTATACATTCTAAACAAATATGCCTTAGGAAAATCAGAAAACTTTTCCTAAAGTAATAGCTTCAAATTTCAAAGCCTAAAGAAACATTTATAATCCATGCATTCTCATCTAAAACTTCTCTTTAAAGATATTTTGCTAAAAAAAAAACAAACCCAACCCCACTTCTCTATGCTTTTTATTTCTAAGTTTCACTTGCAAAAACATTGCAAGTACACACAAGTATACATAAAACACAATACACAGATTTTTTTTTTTTTTTTCCATTGCACTGCAAGTCGATTAAATGAGACTGCTACCATCACAACATTAATCTGTGCACTAGGTTTCAGCTCAATGGCTGGTTAGTGTAATACGGTACTGCAGTTGACCTGAATGTTTAAAATATTCCCCAAAGAAGGGATGTTGCTCAGAATTACAAAGACAAAAGCAATTTGAAGTTTATGGCATTTTCTAAAATTACCCAAATTAAATATGAGAAAGTGAAAAAGTACTCCTAGAATTTGGCTATAAATAGTTACATTACACATTTATTAGTAAATCTTAATATATGCATGCGCACACACACACACACATATATGCTTTTAAATATCTTAACCTGCTTGACAGGGGAAGCATAAAACAAAGTATAGCAATGAAAAAATAATAATAAACATGAGTTACAGAAACTAGAAAAATTTACCTCCCTGAGGAACAGCAAATTTAGGTCTTACAGACTCCTGGAATAAAGCAGGACTGTAATCATTATATTTGCAAATGATGCGGAATCAAGGAGAGTAAAAGCATTGAGGAACAGAAGCAGAGAAAGACATCATGTTTGAAGAAATGTATAAACAAAATCAGGTGTGCGGGTGGAATATATTCTGCACTGAGGTTAAAATAATAACTAAAAAAAAGTATTCACTTTAACTATGAACTACAGAGGAAAAGCTGGAATGAGCCTGGAAAACTTTCAACACATTCACAAGAAAAACTCACATGAAGAAAAGAAGACAGGTGATTCCAGAAGCATTACAGGCTTCAGGCAGCCATTAGTAAAATTACAAAGTACTGTATACGAGGATTCATGAACTACAAGGGTATTTACTTGGCTCAAAGAGAAACTGAAAAGGACATGAGTGTAAGATTCTTTAATATAATTGAATGTACAAATTAGAATTATAATGAAACAAAATGCAGATAGTATTACTTGGGTCAATTTGCAGTTGATGCAAAGCTGGATAGAGTTATGCAATATCACATTTATTTAAATACTCTGCTTTTTTGAATGATGGCAATGCAGAGAAAGAGAGAAGAAAACCAGAGAAAGTCTAAGGCCTATTGTATATATAAAGTACACAGACTTAGAAATCAGCCATAAAGAATTTATTAGTTACTCCAATGACAGAAGTCTTGGGGAAAAAAAGGCAAGACTTAAGAGCATCATAAAGAGCCAAGAATCCAATATTTAGCTATCTATGGAACAGTTTAAAAACTGGTGTTCTTTTCAAAAACAGATTACGGGATGAAATAGGACAACAGAAGATACAATTTATAAAATCTCTCATAATACTTAGAAATCAAAGCTCCAGTCACAGGAAATCAAGCTAATTCAATCTAAATTCTTCAAATAAAAAGATATTTACCCCACTTAAGTAGTTAAGTTAGTCTACTAGCCTTAGCCGGTTGCATAGCTCCCTGTTGAAATTAAGGGAGCAGGACAGGTAACTCAAGGCTAAAGCTTTGGAAGCACGCGCTGTTTACTGATTTACTATAGGAAGCGTCTAGAAAAGCAGTATTCACTAGACCCCATTCAAATGGCCACAGTTAGATAATACAGGGCTCCTACTAACCCTACAGACGGTAGTGTTTGCCTCACAGTTACATCATGAGATTTGATTGGGAATAATAAGTTCCAGTAAATTTTCTAGCTAGTAGGCCATAACGTAGAATGCAACAGGCAAACACTGTGTACCCATGCAAATATGTCCTTTTTTTGCCCACTGAAGTAAATCCTAAATTTAAGGGTCCACAATTACAACTGGAAGGTCATACACTCCAAGGTGCTCCTTGACCTCCACTGAGTTTATTGAGAAAAGCATGTGTTACGATGACATTTTTTTTGTAATGCAGATGAAGAAGTGTCCAAATCATAGAATGGTTTGTGTTGGAAGGGACCTTAAAGGTCATCTAGGTCCAACCCCCCTGCCCTGGGCAGGAACACCTCCTACTAGACCAGGTTGCTCAGAGCCCCATCCAACCTGGCCTTAAATACTTCAGGGACAGGGCATCCACAGCTTCCCTGGGCATCCTGCTCCAGCGTCTCACCACTCTCATAGTGAAAAATTTCTTCCTGACATCTAATCTAAATCCACCCTCTTCCAGTTTGAAGCCATTACCCCTCGTCCTATCACTACACGCCCTTGTTAAAGAGGATTTCTGTAAAACTGCTAAGTTTGAGTGCCGTCACTGTGATTCCAATTTGAAATAGAAACATAGGGCCTAAAGGCCCAAGATCCTCCAAGCTGAAGTTCTGAAAAGGCCACCTCTAAATTGGAGAGGCACAATTCTTGATTGTTATTACATACATTTCCAGTAGAATAGCTGTATCACGCCAGCATGAGAAGGAAAAAGACTCGCAAACAACGTAGACTCAGATTTTTTTTTCAGAAAAAAACAGCTAAGACACATTTGTAGTCCAGAGAGATGAAGTATTGCAATGTCTCCTATTCTTTTTCTTTTACAGCTAGACATACATTAATGTTTTAGAGATACGTGGAAGGTGACAAAACAATTTGCTAATAGAACTCTGAAATACCCTTCATTGGAGAGCTGTTGAAGAAGCAGGTTGTATTTAAAAATTAAAATCTCAATATGCCATGAACCAAAAATTACGTTTTCATCCCCAAAGTATTAGTTACACAATTATGTCTCCCAAAAATACTTTTCTTGAATAATTTTATTGAAACGCAAAACTAACCTTCTCAGATGACATTTTCTAAGGAACTGCTAAAAAAAAAAAAAAGCAACCAACTAACAACTCTGAAAGTGAACTTTTTACCTTAATGTTTGAGATAAAAAGATATATTCATAACAAAAGCCAGTTTCAAAGAAAATTCTCAATATAAGTTAATTATAATTCCTAAATGGGATTAAGCATGTATTTCAATTTAAACTCCTTTAATTTAATCCTATCTCTTGATGCTATAAATCCCATTCATTTATGGAGTTGTCCAGTTAACAGGGTTGATGCCCTAGAGGAATCTCTGAAGACATGCAATCTATTGTTACTGAATGATACAAAAGGTCTCTTGCAAATCTTATAAATCTCCAAGTAAGCTGTCCTTTAAAAGTGAAATTGAACCATCCATACACTTAGACCATGCTTGATAAGATGTTTCATGGGTCAACTAATGTTCTTACAAGACATTTTAATTAAAGGAATTTGTCTTAATCACAATACTGTGCTAAAATCAAATCAATGGTCATCTCTTAATCATCCAAATTTTAGTTAAACTACAAAAAACCATATGCAGAATAATTCTATTCAAACTAATTAGAACTCAGAAGAATAAATTTACACAAATAATATCAAATACAATTAACTTTTTGGGACAAAGGAAGAAACCTCCACAAAGCATTTACACACTAGCTTCAGTCTAAGTATCTAAATTTTTAAAGTTTATACATCAAGGATAAACACTGGAGGACTCATAACTCTAGCATATCAGTGATGATAAACAGGACACTGTGCTGTCACTTGAGGTGTGATCTCACACATATGCTATAAAATCTTTACATTCAAACACAATACTTTTGTTTCAGCCACTGTACCTTGTTTTGAACTGCTTTTAGCCAATTAATTTATTTTACACAGATATAAATGACTTTTTTTCCCCACCCTTGTTTTAAGGGATTCCCTTGCAGCCTGGTCTGATCCAGTTTCAGACCAAGCAGACCCTTCCCACTGCATCAACCCAAACGAGAAACAGGGCAGTGAGACAGTTCCCAGGCTGCACAGCCCATCCCAGCTGCAGGTCTGCAGCCAGACCATGGTCTCTTTAACAATGGTTTTAATTAAAAACCTTAAATGACCAGCATGCCCATTGGTCCTTGTGAAATCTGGATGGTTCATTATTCACCATCACTCTCTGTTTCATTTACTATTGCAGAAGTTAAAGGGGCCACAAGGACAAGCGACCAACACAACCTTTCCCAAAGTAACTGACACAGTTTGACGTACATGTTGTTTTTTCCAGTGTTACTAAGCCTTACTCAGATATAAGAGTGGGGACACGGGACCCACTTTAAATCAGATACTGATCTTGTCTATTTGGCTTGCCTATTTTGTATTTGGGCTGATGTACTTTTTCTGGAAGAAATGCATCATTTGATGGGAAGGCACATTGATCTGTCAGTTTCTTGAAGTTGTTCAGGATTATAGAACCTTTAAATAAGACCTGATGAAACACTTTAGCAAGCAAAAAGCAAGTGAGGCATTCAAATGGGCATGAAATACCATTTTTCCCATGCCACAACTATTTGTCCCATGACTGAACGCTGTGAGAAGCACAGTTAGTCACAGTGCATGTACTTTACATGCAGAGGTATGGTTTAAGCTCACTGATGGACAAAGAAATCTCAGTTCTTTTTCTCCCCCCCCCCTTTTTTTTTT